>JAQFXU010000854.1:0-38846 GCA_034693705.1 Spatulosminthurus flaviceps
TGTTCGCAGCATGGTAGGGCTAGGGTGGTGCAAATTTCCAAAAAGAAGTAGTTTTACACTATGCTTAAGAAAATTTACATGCGTTAATAATTTGCACCAGTTTGACTTTTGGGCAAAAGCGAAAATTCCGTTTTTTTCGATTTTAGCCCACTGTGCAACAGAAATTCAAGTCCCTGCGCATTGTGTTTCAAAACTCGGTGGTTAACTATTTGATTCATAGCACGTATTACAATTATTATATTATGCTTTATAATACAATATGCACTAAACTGTATTACATACCTTTTATTTCATGATTTATTCAGTACTGATTGAGCAGACTGCTCTTAAGAAATTTCATGGACAAGAAAAGATCACCACTGCAAAATTTTGAATACAAACTCACAAAAAAAGTACTAATGCAAGAGTGGCGATAAATCATTTACAATTATTATGCTTAAGAACGAAAGGTTTCTTGAAATATATGGGAAAAGTAGAGATAATCAATGTGCAATAAGAAGAGCCAGTACATTTCGAAAAACAAAGTCAACAAACACTAGAGCTGACAATCTATCCATTACATACATTCTGCCCACTTTGATTCCAGCACAGTGGACAGAATCAACGTTCCTTTTCATAACTGCCCTCTCAATCCCGTTGTGGCAAGCACAAGCTAATTCTTTCATTTTGTTTTTGTACTCATTCATTTTGATGGGGATGGCGAAGGCTCTTTCATAAACGAGTATGTAGAAGGAAGCAGCTACAGCTCCAACGGCAAGAAAAGCCGTACCCAACAAAACGTCCTCCAATACAAGTCGAATTCCAAAATAACCCAACATTGTCGATTGCGCAAAGTACCACAGAACCTGTGCACATTGCAACGTACAGTTTGCTTCGTTGAAGATCTTCAAATTCAGTTCGATTCTTCGGCATCTCTTCCATTCCTCTCGTAATGTACTTGCACGATTAGCCTGGGTTACCCCAATTCTAATGCTGTCTCTAAATTATTATAGATACATGTAATAATTTTTCAAGTTACATATTCCACTTTTACTCATTCAAAATCTCATACATGTACTCCTACCCAATAGCTTGGACTCCAGTATCCATTTCTGCCACGACCCTTTGGAAAGTCATCACATGGGTTGCAGCTACGAAAAGTCCTATGCTTAGCCACAGTGTTAATAAGTACCCTTCGAGAACAGCACATCCCAAGAATGTGAATGGATTCTTGAGATTCTCTGGCACATTGTAGTAAATGTAGTTCGGACCATTTGGTAGCACCAGGAAGATAAGAACATGAAGGACGGGTACTCCAAGCAGTATGGGCCAAATGAATATGGCAAATAACTCTTGCCTACTTAACCCCTTCAATGTCAGTCGTTTTTGCCCATCGTCTGCAGTAAATACAGTAATTGTAAATATTGGAATTTAGTTATGAGAAATGAGCTTCAAAAATCCACTTTAATTTGAAGATACAACATTACAAAATCAGTATGAGGATCTTACCTGGGAAAGAATTGAAGCAATCTTTCATGTATTTCAAGTAGAACTCCGGATGGATCTTGAAGATGACAATATAGTCACACAACATAAGTAAGGCCAAGCTTGTACATGCCATTGGACAAGGCAGATGAGCAAATGAGCTGGAATCATAGTCCCAAATTATTTCCCCAATTCTGTAAACATTTACAAATGCTTGTACGATGCAGAAGAGCATTTGAAGCCAATGAAGGACTTTTCGTGCTGGATTTTTCTCATATGAGATGCTCCCATTACCTCCACTCACATTGACAGGATAAAATCCGATTTTCGAACAGATTTCCAGAGAGACGAATGTTAAATGGATATGACGTTTAAAAATCATATCGGCCTATGTAATATTTAACGTGACAAAGTTTCAGCATTTGGATTAGAACTGCCAAGAAATGAGGAATAAATTCAAAGCCCAAATTTCCAGGCATCCAGAAACTGTAGGTTAATTAAAATTTAATGGTCTCATTTACGGAAGTATTTTTAACATAGTAATAAGCTCTTGAATGAAGGAATTTTTGGATTGACGACGACGAAAGCACCTAAACGTTTGCATAATATTCCACAATCCAAATCTATATTTCGACATTGATTGGGATTGCTCTTAGTAACCACATGGTAATTCACGGCAATTAAATTATCGCAATTTTATGGTTGGGGAAATATTTTTTCAATTACGTCCTTTACTTTACGCGTGCAAACAATTGCATTTCATTAGCACTCCATAACGAACATTTAGTAATCACTTAATAACATTTTTTTTGTTGCGCCAAACTTACTATACGAACTCACGGACCAAGTGGCGTGAAAGCTCCGCCTGTAAAATCCCCCGGATTTAAAATTACAGTAGAAGGAAAGCCAGCCACGTGCAGGCGCAAAAATTTCACCGGCCAAAGCAATTTAGATGCGTGAAGCTTTGGTATGGTTCATTGATATCTACACACTAATTGCCGCCTGCTGACTCGCAGTGGAAATACCAATATATATACGGTATGATTTTACAAAGTTCTGTAATATTGTACCTGTAATTTTGTTACTTATATAGATTGACTAAAAATTGATAATAAAAATAACTTAAGTTTAGTAGTTATTAAAGCACTACTTATAAATACAATATGTTGTGCATAGTAAAGGCCAGCCATTAGTGTCTGGAAAAAATGTCCGTATAGAAAATCTTTCCCGGCAAAATCGTAGGGCGCATATGATTTTTGCGTGGCCTTAGGCAGCGCACTGTTGGCTCACTGCTGGCCTTGATCAATACTTAAGTATTGTGTGTATTTGTAACTTCATAACGAACCAGTCCTGCCCCTGCATTATAAACAATTTAGTCAGTCTCATATCCTCACTAATGCAGTTTTGTTATTATATTATTGTGGAAGTATGACAATGCTGAATAAAAGCTCTAGACACCGAAACTCACCAATATTTCTTCTAATACACATTTAAGTAATTTATTTTCATTATTTTGTAGTATGTATAGTTCTTGGTGGACTTATTTTATGGATTTATCACTCCATAAAGTGTTGGATAAATATTATGTACATAATTAGGAGGAAATATGGGTAGTGTGGGGCAAGGTACTTGATTTCCCATATATCAAGGTTAAGATCCATCCAACAATATTTTTTTTTTCAAATTTCATGATGAGTTCAAACTCCACCCAAAATGTAAAAACTCCAAGCTATAAAAGCGCCCGTTTTAAATCATTATCTATCATCACGATAAGAAAATTGCAGTGTATGCAGTGTTGACCAGTGTTTAACATTCTCAGCCAAAATAACTCAAGATTTCGAATTTGGGGTAGAGTGACTCTATCAAGTATGTATGTATATATATGTACATAATACCTGGATGTAATGTTTAAAGTACAAAATCATATGAGCATATATATGTATATGTATATAAGTATTTATTTATAAGTAATATGCGTCCTCTACTACATACTAATATCTCAGCTAAGTAATTATAATAATAAGATAATAATTTACATATTGTATAGTTTCTACATATCTTAAATAGTTAAGTAATATTAGTAATTGACTACTCTCATTGTAAATATTGTAATTATTATGTATAGCAATCACCCGAATATTTTTTTGGAGCGCAGATTCTCACCACTGAAAATACCTTCCTCGATTATAATTTTTTAAGTACTATCTTGCCATTTATCAACCTTGTGACGAGGATTTCAAGGATAATCTACAACCTTACATCGATCCGTGTGGTTTAATAATAATTTATTAAAATTCCATACATGATTTTTTTCGCACCATTGTAATGGGATCAATTAACAATTCCCATGACATCAAGAATAGCTAAGATTAAATTTACTACACACTAAGGATTTAAAATGTATCATATTTAGGGTAATGTTTCGAAATTCTAACACATTTGTTCCCTTTTCTAATATTTCATGATGATTGAAGAAAATTATTTTCTTTAGCTGTAAATGTAGATACATGTCAATCATCAACATTCAAGATTTTGACCTTCTTATTATATGTACGCACAGTGTTGGGCAAGACATTGCATTGGTAATTATTAAAATAAAATACATTTTATAATTCAAAAATATTTGAAAAAATATTTTAATGGCCCGCATTTAAGTGGTAATTTAGATTTTAAATTATAGCTATGTGTAACTTTAATTTATTTCTATTAGACAAAATTTCATAGTCTCAAACTATGAACGTTACGAATGAAAATTGTCAACTCATTCCAGCGATTATTTGCTTAGGATAAAAGTACATCTGCTCCACAGATTTTCACTGCTCTCAATGTCTCGTTTACATTTCCCCATAATTGTATATAAACTGCACGAATTCAATTCGGAAAAATCCTGCACTTTCCATTCCACAGCCTCAGTTATTACGCGATTTTCAAGGTAACTGCACAATCCGGGAGACCTATAATTTTCATTTTTCTTTAATAATTTAAAAATCAGCATTTAATTCTTAAACAGGGGGTTTTTCAGGATTCTTCGTGTCCGCACTTTACATTTTTATTTATATAAATAGTTAAATGCAACTAATTGGGCATATTTTGGTGAGATAACCCTTTTATCTTTCAAATGCTATCTAATAATTGCTTCTGCTGATTTTTCATACTCTTATTTTTATGCTCAACTATGAATTTATGCTAGTACTTAATGGTAATGATTAACAATACTGATGTTGGATTTTCATATTGTATTTTCTACTATTTCTCTTATATAATAAGGTTAAAATTTCAAAACGTTCTATTCAGCTGTAACAGTAACAAGAAGAACATTTTCGTTATAAGTTGGACTCACTGGATTTTTTTGCATAGATTAATTATAGTTAAAATCCCTCAAAAACTACTTTTCAAATATCCTCATGTGCTCGTGCCGTAATTTTCGGTCGTTATAGCTGCAAAGTTCATTTTTTTATCAACTATTACAGTAAAACGATCTAACATTGATAATTTTGTATTTCAAAAATCAGAGAGTAACGCTAGGATGTGATTTGTCTCCATGATTTCCTAGAATTTTTGTGCGTTTATAAAGCATATTTTTAAATTATGGCGCTTAAAATTCAAAACCTGGTATACAAAATTCATATATGCTAAAGCACTTGAAAAAAATCGCAGGTGAAATAGTTTCTTGTCGGTGTGGCCAACCATGGTTAATTTTTTGTGTGAATTCCTTTCACTGCAGCACTGTAATGGTACGACTGCGCATGCGTGCGTTCAAAAACCTTTATAACTTTAAATCACCTTAACATTAATGATTCTTGATGAGGCTATGGATGTTTCAGGATTATTAAAATCTAGAAACTTACAGTGTCGAATAATATAAAAGGTACTTTAGTATTTGGTAAAACTATACAGTCTACTACATTCTCATGCGTACATTTCAGTATATATACATGTCTTATTTCTACACACCGAGATATTTATGTGGTTTCAGGAAAACCACGGATTTAAAAATTTAAATTTGAAAACTTATTTGATATATTGGTACTACGTAGGGAGAACTGCATAAATGTTTAACATGTCTTGTATTTAATATACAGCCCGGATTTCTAATTTAATTTGGTAAATGTATAATAATTTACTTGGGGTTTATTATATCGTTTAAGTAAAGCTACTACTAATTAAAAGGGTTGTACACAATAAGAATTATAATATGTTTCAAAGGTCAAAGTTTTTTACATTGTTCCATAAGTTATATAATTAATATTTAAATGGGTCTTATAATTTAGTAATTACACTTGGATGTAGAAAAATTCCATATATATTTGGTTACAGGTACGTAATCTCTTCTATTTATATAATTATCTAAAATTAATTTAAAGCTGCCTAACTCTCTCTCTCCCTTTCAAAGGGAACATGACTTATTCAAGTTGATCATTCCAATCTTTCTTCGGGTCTTAAATATATTTGTCCAGGTCACAGTGAATTCCAGGTGGTTACTCCATTTGAAGGGGTAACTAAAATGGGTGATATATATGTATTTTACATGAAAGTCACTTAATCAGGTTAACATATTTGTGTAAGGTTTTAGAAGGAGAGTAAAATATTTCTAAACTTATATATCACACAATTTCATTTTGATTTTCGATTTTTTTCTCACAGACTCACTCACAGTCTGGGATGGAATATAAATCTCGGTTGTAATGATATATTTTTCCGCGTAATTAATACATGATAAGAACTTATTTCTACTTAGTTAACTTTTACTGATACATATATCGTAAAAAATTAATCCTTACTTTTTGGAATATTTTCATAGCACACCCTTTTCATGGACAATTTCTTCTTTGCTTTTTCCAGCGTATTTCTTTCTCGAATTTAGCCCTACCAAAATTTACTTGAAAATATGCCTTGGAGATTTCATGGGCGTTTGCCAATTACTTAACCATTTCTATTTATAATTTTCAATAAATTTAAAATACAATTTTTTCTAACAAATTTCAAAGAGAATTTTTCATGCAAACTATGTAGACAATTTTCAAATCGCAGGTTTTTTGGAAAATTTTCCTTGCAATTATTTCGGAAAATATCCTAGGAATTATTTCGGAAATCATCCTTGCTGATTTGCACGAAAATTTTCTTTGCAAATTTATAGGACAATTTTCCTTGCAAATTTACTGGAAAATTGGCCTGCCAAACTTTACGGAATAGTTTCGTTGCAAATTTTAAGAACAAGTTTCCTTCTAAATTTTAAGGACAAATGTCTTTGCAAACTTAATCGAACAATGTTCCTTGCCAATTTTAATGGTTCAAATTATTTTCCAATGTATATTTCCAGGAAAGACTCGCTTTCACATAGAGTTTCTACTTCACAGACGCATTTATAACTTGAGGAGCTTAGTATACATAAAACTGAAAATCCCTACGAGAGTCTAATTTTTAAAATGTAATTACATTTATCTATAATTGTTTGCTGTATAATATATGGAATATATCGTAGGAAAATGTTTAGAAATATCGCGTAAACATTTTCATTTTTTGTATTATAAATCCGCCATATAATTTTGATTGCTTTCCTATGGCAATTCTTGTTGTATATAATTCTTTTGCACTATAATTTTCTCTTTCCCCAAAGAAACAACAGCCATCCATGCCTTTTCCCTTCCGCACACAATAGTAGCATCGATTCTTACACAGTAATCCGAGTAAGCACTCTATCTCTATGATAAATATCTATGCCCCTTATAATAAATTGTACGAAATGGCTTCCTCCTTTTTTAACAAAAACTGTACGTACATAGTTGTAATTTATAGCAGTACAAAGCATTTCGAAAAAACTTGAGTATTCTTCATTTTTTCTAGTTTGCTTCAAACCACGTTCACTGAGATGGTAATCTATAAAATAGGTTTTAATTATTTAGCGGTAAATACATACGTCATACAAATTGAAAAAGGTTTAGCTGTTTTTAATAAGGAGAGGCGTCGATTTAATGAGCGGTTAAAACTTAGAAATGGAGCTTTGAAAATTCCCTTTACTTTTCTTTACTTCGGTACAATAAATAATAAATATTTATTTTCCGGCATGGATGGATGTATTTAATCGGCGAATATATCAGGGCAGACTAGAACTCCATACTCGAAGAGTAAGGAAACTGCTAAAAAGATGAAGTAAAGGACGAACATGACAAGTCCCAATCCTTTGTTCATTTTCCAGCGGAAGGTCATGATGGAGAGTACGACGAAGCACAGCATTCCTGAAATTACAGTAGAAATGTTAGAATTTTCACAAAAGCTTTTAAATGTACTTAATTTTTGGATCCAATTTGGTAACAACGTGGAAAAAATCTCGTAACAATTCAAAAATATTTTGGAAAATCTTGGTAAAATTTAGAATAATAGTTGGTGGTACATTAAAATTCCGGCCTATTGTTAAAAATTCAAATCCTACCAAAGAGAATGGTAATGGAGCATATCATGCCCTTTGCTGACACAGGAACAGCCTCATTCTTGAAAATAGTGTAAAGAAGCCAAGGAAGTGGAAGCCCAACAGTGACATCAAAAATATTTGAGCCGACAGAAGATGAGACGGCCATGTCACCCAGTCCCTTCCGAGCCACAATCACACTTGTGATCAAATCTGGAATAGAGGTCCCCGCAGCCAGGAATGTCAGTCCCATAATCTGCAAACAAAAAGTACAATACAAGTTTAGAGAACACATCCATTTTCTCATTTCCCTATACTGCGTATACATACATGTGAAAATACAGATCAGATTAAAACTACTTTTCCCAGGCATTTTATATCCTTTTACTACTGATTAACTCAGATCCAATTCCCTTTTACAGAGATAAGACCGAGGCACTCAGTGCTGAAGATAGGTGGGGAACTTGGAATTATCTCAAGAGAAATCTATCGGTTTTTCAACATTGTCAACACCTTTTCTGGTCATTGGGATATCCTCCCGGTAAATAGCTACGCCAATAATTTTGAATGACTTGGGAAAGGAAATGCGCAATTTACATGCCCACCTATGCCCACATTTGCATATAGAAAGAGACCTCCACCAGAATTTCCCCATCTGGCTATGAACTATGAAAGTAATGGTCTGTCTTTTCCTTTACCGTTCAAAACCGAGGTTTGCTCAGGGCCCGGTCCTTATTCCCAATTTCAACAGGATTTGTGAATCTTGTCATGTGTTCAAGCCCACAAATTTGTTTCTTACAGTCTTTGACCTCTTTTAGATCTTGATTTCACTAGTAGATTTAATCATGGCTAAGTTAACTATAGTTAGTTTAACCATCCAAAAGGTAGGGATTTCACTGCGTCAAAGGTTAAATTAACCATTTTTACTCCGATTTCCGACGCAAACAATGGTTGAACTAACCAATGGTTAATTTAACTATGGTTAAGTCCACTAGTAAAATCAAGGTCTTATATAGGTTAAGCTCCCATTACGGTCTGAAAGGTCAATATAGGTCAAAGTTCTTTTACCTGACCCATCTTAATTAATGGCAACTACTTCTTTCAAATTTCATTATAAAAATATTATTTCAATTATATGCACTTTTCTACAGCCGATGTTTGTAAAATTGACACATGTTGAAAGTCGGGTTTAACATTCTCCAGACTTCATTTGCTCCCACCGATTTTTAACCCATTCAAAGGCGTAATTGAAATCTTATAAAATTCCAATCGCCCCGGGTAATTTAGGAATCACCCCAAAAATTCCGGGTACTCCGAAAATACGACCCGACCAAACGCCTAATTTTCAGAAACTCCTTCCCACACCACACCAGAAGCAATGAACATTCCATAGCTTGTCTTCCTTCACTCTTTCTTTCCTCCCTTCTCCTTCCTCTAAATCGAAATACATTCGACCGCGGTGTAGCCGACCTTGAGGGAGAGACTCAAAGGAAAATATATCCATACCTTTCCATCCTCTTTTCCCCCCTCAATAAAAGAATCACGTCTCGTAGTAGTGCAGAGTCACCGGATTTTTTTCCACTCATAGGAAGTCCCCATTTCACAACTTCTCTTACTTATTGCTTTCCCCTCTTGGACCACATGCAAATTCCCATATCTCATTGGAATAGGAAACCACAACATTTCCAAATAAACTACACACCACTACTATTTTATTCAAGAAATTTTTAAGGTTTTGCTATCTCCATCAAAATTGAATACATCTAATACAAATTTTAACCAGGATTTGTCCTTGAATCTCCTTTACAATATTGAAAGGGATAAAAAATATAAGAAGGAAAAAAGTAGTATGCTGTGGGGTCTTTTGTTGTTTGAAAGCGTCGTTGTATAAGGAGAAAAGTGAGTGAAATATTGACGGGTCGGGGAGTTTGTTTCCTATAGACCATTTAATCCGCTCCTCTGCATTCCTTCACAATTCATGAATATTGACATTTCTATGTAGCCGCGTCCGGTCCAGTCTGTACCTTCTCTCCGGACTCTACTTTTCCCCTTCACCTAGACCAAATTCTCATGGCTGTGTATACGTACGTGGATAGGAAACTGCCTGTGTAATTACTACTCCACTGTACTAAGGTACTACCCTAGGTTTATTATTCAAAGGAATAGTAATTGCATGCAAATCTACTACATCCACCATTTTAACCCGCATACACGTACTTTTCGAATCCTCACACACATATATGGACCTTATGTATAAATACCTACATACACGTGTGTGGGGTAGGTGCACCAATTATTTACCCACACAAACACATTATATACATACATATGTATACATGGGTTTCTATGCAATGACAATAGCGTCAATTTTTATACATCAGAAATTGCATGTGCTGGTACACGTTGAAATATTAGCACTTTTTTGCATACATCTTTTCACACACACAGGTACCATGCATTTAAGCACCCTATATAGCCCATCGTTAAATGTGATATACGAACCCATATGTACACCCATGTAATTAAATATAAGTACCGCCAAAAACATACCCCCACGTATCCACGCTAAAATGCACACACGTATAATTATATAGAACCTAACGTATCCCTATGCTGGCCCATATGATTAAATACAAACTTACGTAAATATAAACACACGTCCATACATAACATGTCCCAGGCCCTACCTTGTCCCCAGTAGTTGACAAAGCCCCATACATTTCAATAGGGAGAAAGTATAGCTTTCACCAGAATTTCCACAACCGCTGCTTTTGATATTCTTTGGCAAAGTTACAATGCCACATTATAGTCACTCTACACACCAAGACTTTTTGAGTACCACAAGTGGGAAATTATTCAAAAGCTTTTACCCTCAACAGAATAAATGAATAAGTGCAACAACTTACACATTTAAGTGCAATTCTCACGATAAATTCCTCACATTTAAAATACAACCATAATTTCCTATGCATGGAAAAGGGAAAATAAAACGGGCTTAACAACAATTGTCAAAATATTTACTATAAATTCTCCAGCCTTAAAACCCACGTACTTACACCTACTCAAGTACTTTCTCCAGGTAAGATAAAGAGAGAAAGGCTATAAAACATGGTGCATTTCCTAATGTTCCCAAAGGCCAACATGGGGAGAGGTAGGAGAAATATGGCGTAAGTCAGAATAATAGTAATTATTATTATATTCCTGGGATTTAGAAGGAAGGAAATACATTGCCCTTGAGACGTATGGAAATTAGAGATTGGGAGGTGAAAATCCCCCAATGAATCCTTCAAGTCTCGTAGAATAAATGGTGTGGTGTAAAGTAAATGGGGATTTTGCATGCTCAAAATCCAAAGATTTCCTTTGCAAAAGGTAATGTCCGATTTACAGGAATAAATGTTTCATTGCGTGTTTCCCCGTAGTTTCTCCCCATATAAGGTATAAAGAGATATAGACACATGAAGAAATCATAAGGAAGAGGATGTCGTCGCAACAAATCGCCTTACAAATATATGACACGGCTCTTTCACAATCATATATAAGAAATCAATTTTTATTAGTAGTGTTATTATACACGACGACGAGTCTTAAAGAGAGAAAGTCAGTGAAAGCAAATGAGGAAAGAGGAAGAACCTCCCGGTCGGTGCCCTTCTTCACAATTATTACCGTTAGACTTATAAAGGAATTGTTATGGGGGAAAATTAGTCGATTATGAGATCCTTACTCTCTCGTGCTTTTTAAGGAGCTTATGCTATAGCTTGTCATTGCTACGGCGGAGAGGCTCGATAATAAAGATTACGATAGGTGAAATTTATTGTTAAATGACCATTTTTTCCAGGGAGGAAATGAGAGGAGAGTGGATTGGTCACGCAAGTTTTGACAACTAAGAGATGGATGACATTTGCCGTTTGAGTTTTTTTCTTACCCTGACTTTTTAACAGCCTCTTGATTTCAACAGCTTTCGTAAGAAACAGAGAGCTTTCAAGGCTAGAGATTTAAATGACTCGTGTGGCATTGTTGTAACATAATTTTTGTCCTACTTTTTCACTCCTGTCAAATTATACACGTGTTTTTTCCTCCCCAAATTATGTATCTGAAAACAATTTATTTTTTGTGTGGGTGGAGAAATCCTTGTACGAGGGTCTTTTTCCAAATTTTGACCTTGCCTTTTTTAGCTAAATTTCTTTTTTTATAATTTGACCTACGCTAAATTTCCTTGTAAGAAAAATTAATTAACAAATTGTACAAAACAAATTGCTATTGACTTTGCTCTTTTTTATGACTTTATCCTTTTCTCCCTACGCTACGGAGAAAGTACGTAGATTGAATATTATTAAAGGAATTTACCCTATGCTGTGTATATGTATATGTACATACAAATGAATTTTATTGCGTCTCAATTTTTTCTCCTTCTATGAACCCTACCCGTGTTTTTGGTTAGGAAGTTGATGAGGAGGAAAATTGGAATGGGATTTCGGAGGGAAAAAAACGGAGAAACGGAAAAAAATAAAAGTGATTTATCTTGATCACTTGCCACTTCCCTCTCCGCCCCATTTCCGTCCATCTTCGTCAACTATCCACCGACCTACTCACTACAATCAGGTGCAGATAACTTTACCCCATCCTAACATAGCTTTATATTTGACAGCGACCCTTTAACGAGATTTTTTACCACCAACATTATTTGTCCTAATTATTGAAACTTTTCCTTGACTCAAAAGGAAAACGTTCAGGGAAATATGTCTCAATTATTAAGAAATGCTGTTAAGAGCGTTAAAAAATTAAATAACTTTTCAAATCAAGATATCCTGATTATTTTATTACCACGTTATTAAAAGGAAAAGATTGCACAACGAAATGGAAAGGTTAGAACTAAAAACTTGTTTGTTTATACTGGCTTTTTGGGAAAGGTTCAAATCTGCAAGGAAAGTTGTTTTCCTTGGAAAAAGTAAATTAAGCTTGAAAAGCAATACGTTTCGTTGTGGGTTATAAAAACCAAAGGAAATTGGGAAAGTTCTTTGGAATTTTTCCCTTTCAACCTTTTTTTCTTTTTCGTCCTCAATCACAAGAAAATTGTTAATGGACAAACTTTGTCCATTTCCAATTCACAAACACATACAAATACACACGTATTATATAAATACACAGACTTTCTCCCACCATCAAACCGTATGCCTCCAGCAAAAGAAAAGACCATCTAACAAAACACGACCTAGTGGGAAAACTTTCTCCTAATCAATTTCCTCAAAAAGGAGCATCCCACCTTATTACGTAGTTTCTATTTATACATTCCTCTTGCACAACAATTATTCCCACACATAACAAAACTCTCTTCCTCTTGCATCAGAATGAATGCAAAATGAGGAAAAGCCTGGTCCTAAATGGAACTTGACGAGGAAAAGCATGAAATAAGGAGGAAGCACATGGAAAGGTTTTGCTAATTTGTCCCGACTTTCTCTGTTCTACATACAACAAAAGTAAACATTGTGTCAGAAGTTGGGACATTGGTTGCTTCTATATAGGTAATTTGTATTTAAATTTAGAACATTATCATATGTATGTAATCCGACATATGCTTGGAAAAATGACGTCAGAGAAATGATGAGGACTTAAATGAGAAATTGTTTTTGTTTTTCTTACATCCCAAAATAAATTCCTACTCTAAATGAAATGTTAGTAGTGTTGAGGAAGGGGAGAATTTAAATTGGATGTCCTCATCTCATCATCATCAAAATTCTCTTAGACTTTCCCTTCTCTTCATTCCTCTCTCAGAGAAAGGAAACTCTCATTAAGGGAATTGCAGCAGCCACTATTTCAAGTCAAGGCCGACCCTCTCCTCATTAACAACTTTCTTTGGAGAAAAACTCCCGTTAACACACTATTTTCTCCCTTCACACAAACACACAACTTTCCCTCAACAAATTTCCTCCACTCATTTCCACACATTCCATCACTTACATTCCACTCGTAAAAACTTAACTCCATAGAAAAAGGTATCATTTCCTAATTTTTCTCTTCTTTCAAACTTTCTCTCTCTCTCCGTAAACTTTCACCCACAAACTTTCTGACCCACACCCACAAATAATATGAAGATATTTGAAAAGGTTTAGTATTTAATTGGGAGAAAGTACTATATAGACCCTTCAACGCTCAAGTGAAAGTAAAAGCTCCAAGAAGCATAAATTCTCACTTGGGTCATTTCATTCTTAATGAGACAGGAGAAGAAGTGTGTAACATTTTCTATGCTATAAAACTAGGGCACATCCTCCAAACCTATTTGTAAGTGAAAGCTGGTGAAAGTAAGGAGGAAAATCTTCATCGATCATAAACAAGCCTTTTGCAGAAGAGAAAAAGCACAAGTCCTTTGCAACAAATGTTGCAATTTTCTTTTGCCCTTCCATTAACTTTATGGTTTTCAGAGAACGAGAGAGAGAGAGAGAGAGAGACAGGGAGAAGGGGGAGTTATGTGTTGGAAGTAGAAGGGATTTAAATAAGACTTGCCTTTGAATTGTTTGTGGTTGCTCTTTTGAGCAAAAGTCAAAGGGAGAGAGTGGAAGGAAGAAAATGTGAAGTGATGACTCTCTCCAGCAAATAGAAAGTTAGCCTTTATTTCCACATTGGCCTTTCATCTCCTCCTAAAACCCAATGCCACCCATTTGTTTCCACTCATTATAGTCTTTTCTATGAGCCCTTCCCTTCCAAACCTCTTTTTTTGCATACACTAAAATGCATAAATATACACATTGTTTTTGTTTGCAAAATAAATGCAATCCAAGTTTTATGGATAGATACAAAGAGCAGTGAAGAAACAATTCACGAGTTTTGTTACTTTGAGAGGAGCTCGTCTCAATGGAGAAATCCTCCTTTTCCTATTTGATAACAATCCTTTCTCTTAAATCCTTTTCTTCACTCCTTACCCTTATCGAGCTCCAGTCTGATAATAGAGCATACATAACAAAGCCAAAGATATCCTTGACATATGCTCTTTCCTCCATTCTTACAAAAACTGTTGTTTACGGAGCAAGAAGATTCTGCCTCTTTGTGCTCAATTCGGAATAACACTCTGAGATTTGAACGAAATTGAAATTACAAAAGACATTTGTGTGCATTTCTAATGCATACAATTTAGCCGTGATCATCTAGTGGTTAGGAAATTATTTGAGGCTTGTGAATTATTTACATTTTTAGAAGAAATTTTCTTCTGTGATTGGTCAATGTTGTTGTGAAGGGTACGTAAAAATAGCTATGAAGGCTAACGTATTACTATCTTCTAGCTCTAATACATATGAGCTAATCCTCTTAGAAGATCTGGTCGCTGACCGGAGCCTCTCTGAATGAGCAGCTTTTAAAGATTGCGCTGCGCTTTTGTTCTTTTTCGAATCCCATTTCCTCCTGAAAGACTGTACTTGCATGAGTCATTGATTCTAAAAGGATTTGATTCCATAGCTTCCTATTATAGGCCTCAACATTAAAGTTAATTTGGCTCCATTACACAATCCTGTACACATACAAGGATCTATGTTTATTTGGCTAACTCAAAGGAATAGGAAGACTCGAGGGAAATAATGCTGTACACGTAAAAATGTAATGGTAAATGTACGTAAGGAAATACATATTGGATTATCTTGCATGGGCCTCATCCTGAGAAATGAGCTTTGATAGGATTTTATATAGAGAGAGACTTTTTAGGCACGGAGAAGTTTTTTTCCTAAGCTGAGATAAAAATCATGGCGATAAGCCAATTACAGTTGGTTCCTTTGCCAAAATTCCAATCTTCCCAGTAATTAAGTCCATACTCGTACGCTCTCAATGTTATTTCCTATCCTGTGGCTTAACAAGTACTAATTTGAACGTCAATAATATTAATTTGACCATTACGAACTTCTACAATAAATATTCTCTCCGCGATAAAAATTATTGAAAAAAATACATAAAAATGATAATTTATAGGCCCGGAGAACATATATGTAGTTTGGTATGATAAAAAAGCAAGTGCCGAAATCTTATAATTACACAAGTCATTTGGAAGTGAAAGGAGGGTCAAAGTAATTCCAATGCGGTTTTTTTCCTACAACATAATATGTAGCGCGCTAGATGGCAAAAAGTGAAGGCCTTTCCTTTAATATATCTCTCATGCAAAGGATATTTCCTGCACAAAAGCACGCATACCCCCTCCATGCTTTCTCTCTCTCTCTTGAGAAGAGAGAAAGCTTCAAGGAAAAAAAGCAACTTTCCTCAGAATAGTGTTACTCAGGAAATGAATTAGGGTCAAGTGAACTGTCTTAAGTTAAGCGAGTGAACGCAGCCTCGTTCTATCATTTCCCCCCACATAAAATCACAAACACAAGCCACTTTTCACTTTTTTCATATCCTGATGACTACTCCTTTCTCTTTACAAACTCCTTCTTCCTCTTCAAGAAAAAAAACAAATCTCGTCTCCAATTAATTACACGCTTTCAAACTCTTTTCTGTAACTACAAAAAAATTACCGGAATTCTTCCAGGAAAATTGTACTTTTGTTGTATTTAAAAAGCTTTTAATGGAATCTTTTTTAAAAAAAATCCCTTACGGACTTGAGCTACTATTTTTTCCCAGAAAAAAGCTAAAAATAATTATTTTTAAATTGAATTTTTCTTTTTATTTTCCTTTTTAAGAAAAATTGCTTTGTGTGGAAAAAATAGACCGTATAGGAAGGGAAGGCTTACAGGGGTGGGTGGGGTAAGTGCAAATTAGTCCTCATGATGACACAATATGAAAAGAGGGGATTTTGGCAGTTTGCCATAATGATTATGGTGGAGCCAGGAAAGTTGGACATGAAAGGAAGTAAAACGTGTATATATGCATAAAATGTAAATGGATTTATTATATGGGACTATAGTGGATTATTTATATGTATTTGTGGCATATGATGGGATACATAAGTAATGGCCAGAATATTGCCAATGATGGAGTAGCGGGAGGCATGGAAGGGACAGGGTGCCAATCTATTCTCCTTTCCCCATTTCCCAATCACTTCTCTTGTCCTTGCTTTTTCCCCTACACACATATACACACGTTCACTATATACATGAAGAACGAAGAACGCAACAAATCAGAAAAGAAGAAGAAGTAGAGGAAGAAATGACATGACAAAAATGTCGATTTTCTCCAGTACTTACTTACTAAACAAATGACAAGCCAAATCCTAGCAACATTTCAATAATGTACCAAATGTTGCTATTTCCCTTATAAAAAATTCATCTATAAATGTACATATATAAAATAGATATGTAGCCCAATAAAATGTAGTACAAGGATTTCTTTTCAAACTTCTTCAAGGATATCTAAAACTATTGTTAGAGAGCGGGAAAAAATCCTTCTTTTTTTATGCAACTACAATACTTTCTCTCTTTGTGAATGTGGAAGTAATGGGTAGATAACATTATATTTTGTAAATATATACAAAATGGATTTTATTCAAGCGCTCCAGATATATGTATATATATATGATAAAATACATAAATAAATTATTTCCAAAGACTTGACATTTGCCAATAGTTTGTTTTCTTCCGAGTTTTTTTATGCTTCCAAGTCTTTTCTTAAAAAAAATGGAGAGAGAACGTATTTTAAACGTCCCTTTTTTGTATTCACAATACAATCCCCGAAAAATAATCACACTTGAATCCACTAATGTTTAATGCAAAGGGATAATGCAAATGTCTATGTATACGTTTACGTATAGAATAATATATTCAGTTCATGAGAATCAAGTTTCAATTTCCGCTCCAAATAATTTCTCTAATTCAATCAAGCTGAATGCAAAGTTTGGGGGAAGAGGTTTAAGAATTTAAATTTAAATGGAAGTTTCCTTCCTCTGTCCATATAAAATAGTATAGGGGAAATGCGATAAAGTATATGGGACTTACTTCAGGAGCAATCCCGAAGGTCTCGCCCGTCCTATCCGCCCACCAGACCATGAAGTAGGAGAAGACGGCAATCCAAAGGATGGATCCAAGGAATCCCCAGACGAAGAATTTCTTCCCGCGGGGTGTGCGGGTATCAGGGAGTGTGAGGTACAGGACTATCATGATAGGGAAAAGTAACACATACGAGACTTGTTTCTTCCAGTTATCCTTTGGCCATGAGATATCCAACGGCTCCTGGCCCTCATTCTCAGCCTCGTCCAATGCTGCTAATTCCTACGAAAAAACAACAAATTATTTGTTTACAAATCTTTCCAACTTTTGCATCAAACAAGATGCAGCTTTTGTATAATTGTCTCATCCATGATACAATTTTTAAGCCTTGTTAAGGAAAATGATCAATGCTTGTAATATGATGACTTGAAATAATACAGGAGGTATAAGAGAATCTGTAAATACCGAAAGGTGAAAGACGGACTATAAACCACACATATAATAAAAATGTTATGCCTTGCTTAATTTTTGGTACTTTTACATAGCTAGGAATATACCCAGTTATATACTCTTCAGAGCAATCAAAGTTACAATGCATTTCTTAACCACTGGATGATAACAGCAAACAAATGAAATAATATCTTGAGCGTTGATGAGTCATTAAGAGACAACAAAATGTACGTTTTTATTTTTCTCGTCAAAGTAAAAGTCCCTTTAAAAAATTACTTCGCCCACATAAATACGTGTACGTTTTTTATCAGCTCTTGTTTCCTCTAATCCAATTAAACGGACCTTTTTATGGCAAAACTTTATATAACTTTCTCCAGTGCAGTGTTACGTTCCATTGAAAGTAAACTTTCCCGGAGGAAAAGTTCCTGGAGAAAAAGCCTTGGTGACAATGAGTTACATAAAAAGGCTTAAAACTCCCATGGAAAAATCAGCAAGCTGTTGAAAAGCGGTTGGGGGGCTGAAGGTAAACGCATGAGAAAGCTCGTCTCACGTGGATGTGAGAAAAAAGTTTCATCCATGAAAGATGAGCATTGGAGGGTATCAACGTGCTTCCGCCACGTGATGACTCTCTTATTTCTTCAACTCTTCTCTCTAACGATGGAATATGACACTCTATTGTACATGAGAGTACTTTCTCCTTCCCAACCAATTACAATGTCCTTTTAAACTTCCTCAACACATAAGCTCCGTAGCTAGGCTCGGGATTTTCGAAGCTGGAAATAGTTTTTTTTCTTGGAAATTACACAAGTTTAACATTTTCAAATTCCATGAAAAGTTTCCATTGTCCTTGGAGAAAGCGGAGAAATTCCTAGTTTTGTTATCAAAAAGCTATTTGAGATAAGCAATTATAATTACTTCTAGTGCTAATTATCATGTTCTACATTTAAATGTGAAAGTTTAGAGCTGGTTAAATTTGATGGTGTAATTAGCAAGTTCTAGGTTTTCTGTTTTTTCAGAGAGAGAGAGAGAGAGAGAGTGAGAGATAGAGAGAGAGAAAAGAGAGAAAAACTTTTCTAAACTTGACCTACCCCACGCTATTTTCTAATTCACGCATATATACACACCCACGGAGAGCTGCCACTCCTCTGGATGTGATATCAGTTCCATTGCATTTACTCAATGCCCAGCAGGTGTAATAGTAGAGAGAAAAAATTTAATACGACTTTAGCCTTGTTTCCATGTGACGTCATGCCCTTTCTGTAACCCTCAATTCCTATCGTATACGTTCTAATACATGAAAGTTTACACATTTAGAGGTTGTACATAGCCTTGATTTACATGGAGATCCTTTTATGTTATTCGTCATTTTGTAAAGAAAGGAAAAAGCCTCACATGAGTGTTATTATTCCGTTCCCTTCTTTCTTTCTTCCTCTCTGTTTTTGTTTGATTCATTTACTTTGTATATGCTCTCTCCTTTATTTTCCCCTTGCTTATCTTTACACGTGGCTTTATGGTTGGGTCTAGGGCTGTAAATTCAATATTAAAGGACGGCTCCATGGGGAAGAGCTTCCGAATGCAATGCCTATGATTAGCCTTAGTGTGTAGCTCAAACAGCAGGTGATTATAAGGGAAAAATACTGTGGAGAGATTCAGGCTTAAATTGCCAACTTTCACCAAGGGGAAGGATTTTTCTTTGTATTATTCCAAATGATAAGGATAAATTTTGCTTCTTGGGTAATATAGAACAGGTGCTAAATCACATGGCGGGGGAGGGGGGTTCAAGAGGTATAGCATACCCCCATTTTTTCATATGTCTACCCCCTAGATATTTAACCAAAAGAAATTATTTACGTTGATGTGGATTGAACTTTGCCAAATTTTGGCTTATAAAATTTCCATATTAATGCATACATGATAAAAATCCAAAGAACATAATTTTCACAAAGTTTGCTAAAATTTGACCGATTGTTTTAACATTTTCCAAAACTAGCCAAAAATTTTCTGTTTGTTTTTTTTATATTCACACGCTATGTTAAAAATTCAATAGGCGGGGGTCCGTTTTATTGCTATGCACTGTATGCACGCACCCCCTCAAACCACAATTCTTCAACAGCACCTGAATTGCAAAATGTAGAGTTATGCAAATGTTGATGATGAATTTGTGTACTTTTTTATTATGACTCTTTCTACAAAATTATTATTTACATGGACCTTCTTACGTAAACAACACTCTCACTACAAGCCTATCCTTAAAATCCCCTTGATATACATACTTGGAATTATTGGAAATTCTACGAAAAGAGAAAAATAACGATAAATGCATGCATGTACATACATGCGTGTGGGAAAAAATCAAGTGGAAAAATCTAATACAAATAATGACAAATGTCAATATTTTGTGTATGCAAAAAAACTCATGTTAAAAAATTGTCATGTCTTACACAAGTACTCATATCTCCCAACTGTCTCTCAAGTGTCAAGTGGTAGCTACATAATTTTTATAACAAATTGTACCACATAAAAATCATATGGCGGAGAAAAAAATAAGGACACTTATCTTCCAAAGAGTTTTGTAAGCTAGTGCAAAAGGAAAAAGGCTTTAAAAAAATAAGGGATGACATTTTCGAGAGGTATATAATTCCATGTGTGACATGTCAGCAATAAAAATCCTATTTTTTGTGGTTCCACATTTCTAAAGAAAAAGAAGTCCCTAAAGAGGAAAGAAGAGGAGCACGAAATAAAATGAGGTTGACAGGAGAGCCTTAAAAACGAGACAAGAAAAAACAGCCGGGAGAAAGTGACAACTTGGAGAAAAAATATAGTCCCTTTATAGGGATAAAGATATTTTTCTCAGGGTTACGTTTAAATGTAGTAATGCTTCCTCTAAGCTTCTGTTTCCAAAATAAATGCACATATGTTTTTTTTTGTATACAGCAAAGAGAAATTTGGCAAAGGTGTTTTGGCAAAAGTGTGTGCGTCTCAAAGGAGAAAAAATACAAGATACAAAAAATTGAGAATTGGATTTTTTTTCTTGGATGAATGAGATAGTGAAATTAATACAAAAGGTTCGTAGAGGTATTTATTTCTTGTTTGCTTTCTCCATAGTTGACAGCAGCCTTAGACAAGACAGATGAGACGACAGCCAAGGACATCAACCCAACTCGTTGACAACCTTCCCCTTCAAATTGCGCCTTTCTCCTTTCTTATTTCTCAGAAGAGAACCTCAACCAAAAATATACACATTTTCCTATCCTATTTTCACCCAGTAATAATAATTATACGGAGAAAGCACTGCTTATGTAAATTGATTTTTTTTCGCTGACAGGTGCTGAGTGAGAATCTTGTTTTTTGAAGGACAAGTTCAAGTGGTACAAAGTTGATTGACCCACACTTTCACCCTCCTTTCTCATTCCCTTGTACTGATAATAATAATAATCCTATTCCATTTATGATGAGCTTGTCAACAAGAATAATTGCTTTCGCCATATAATTTCTCCCCGAGTTTCCTATCTGGTTTGAAGCAGCTGGACGATTCAACACAAGTGGAGGATAATTTGTGTTGTAAAGGAATAACAAAAGGGACGCGTGGGATAAGTTGTTTACTTTACTTTAATATCGTAATAGAATGGTATATATTTGTAAGGAAATTACCTGAGCAGTTGGTGCATCCCCGTTGGCATGTTCCTCTACATCCACCGTCGTCAGGGGCACGTCCGAGGGTTGCACCGAGGGGGGGACTTGAGGTGGAGCAACGGGTTTTGATCGGTTATTGGCTGCCACAGTATTATTTGCATCCGTCTTTGCCGCGTCGAGGAGCGCCTTTAGTGATGCGATTGCGTGCAGCTGCGTTGCTTTCTCATCCACGCGACCTGAAATTTTAAAAAATCAATTTTTTAAAAATCCAACTTTTTTATACTCTTTGCTATACTCCAGCTCATGAATTTGTCGTAGAAAAACCTGGAAATTGGAATTTTTTCCCGCCATTTTTCGAAGGAAATCTGCAACGGTGGAACAATGTTTTAATTTTCTATTTATTATGCGTATATGGGAAAGTAGAATAGAATCTATTTTATTCTATTCTATGGGAAAGTAAATGATTTTTGCTCCAGCTCACGAATTTCACGTACAAAAACATGGGGAATTTAAAACTTTTCCCGCCATTTTTCCAAGGAAATCTGTAACTGACGAAAAATGTTTTTATTTTCTTTTTATTGGGCGTTTTAAGGGATATTAAAGGATTTTTTGACGATTGAATTCCTAGTAATTTTTTCCCATGCTTTTTATCGCATCTATGAAATATCAATGGGTATAGTTCGGGGTCACTGGGGAAATGGAGGAATTTGGAAAAGTAGGTCCAACGATTACATCATCAACATATGGGGAGGATGTATCATTGGAGAACTATTTACTATCCGCGCCCTTGAGCCAGTATTTATACGGAACCGCCTATATTGTACCCTCCTTTTGGAGCAAAATGGTCATAAAAAGTATGGTAAGTTCCACAACTGGAACGTATACCATTAAACAATCCCAATTGGATTCTCAAGTTAAACGGAAGTGAGTGAGGAAAGAGATGCTGGTCAAAGTTTTGGCTCATTAATTTCTATTTACATTTCTCCGCTTACACGATACGATTTTCTCCATAAGGTAAATATTTTATAGGAATTCTTGCGTAAAATTCTATCGCAATTCCTTTGCAACTCGACGCCCACCACATTTCTCATCTACGCTTTTACTCACTTAGGGAAAATCCTCTAACAAATAATCTATGGAGCAGAGCAAGAGAGATGATTGAGCATGGACAGGGTGTCATTTTAAGTCAATAAATTATTTTATATTGCTCCCATAATTAGCTTAGCTTGTGGAACGGAAACTTTCTTCCCTTCAAATCCCCGGGAAAAAATTGAGTAATCCTCTCTGGCAAGAAGAATCTTTGGAGGGAGAGAGTATAGTTTGAGCAAGAAAATTAAATGATGAAACCATTCCAAAAATATTATATGACACTTTTATCATCCTTCCGCCCACATTTTCTCTCCCTACCCTTGGGAATTGTTCTTGAAAGGAGGAAAAAATAAATTCCATTTACGAAAGTTCTAATCCTTAGGATCCCAAATATTTTAGCCGACGCGTACTATAAGCCGAAGCGAGAGATGAGGGAGAGAGTGAAAGTCAAAAGAAGAATAGAGTACCGGAAGATATGAGCTATGATAAAGATTAATGTTTCTTTCAATTTGAAAGGAGGAAATGTATTTCTCGGGACTGGTTTAGACACACACACGCTTCAATTTACACAGAGATTTGGCTCCGTAGTTAATTATAAATTAGCTTGTTTGTCTCATATGGTATGGCTAGATGGGAACGGAATGGTATTGTCACCGAGCCAACATTTCCGTTTGATTTAGTCACCGTGTGAGTTGTATGAGTGTCTGTATGTGTGGGTTGAGGAAAGTTCTAATTCAATTTACCCTTTCATTATTCATTTCTCTATTCCTTCTATATATAGAGATGAAAAGATAATCTGAGTTGGAGCTACAGTGACTTTTATCTCTAATCTTTTTTTCGCATCTGAAATTTGAGACTCTCTTTTTTCTTTTGAAATTGTAATAATAATGTCATTTAGAATTCAACAAAAGGGGCGGGGTGTACATTTTCAGTTAATAAAAATTTAATTTGATGAGAGAGCGAGTGATAGAGCGTTGATGCGTGGGAAGGCTTTTTAAAGACATGAAAAATTACATCTTACACAGAACTATCCTTTTATCCTAATACAATCAAAATTTCATTTGAACTAAAATATTTCTGTATTTACTTTCACTTGGAGAAGGCATGCATTTATTTTCACTTCGAAATAAAATTATTTTCACTTGGGGATTAACTTGACAATTAACTTTGACTTAGAGAAAGCAAAAATTAACTTTCACTTGAATAAAGTAAAAATTTACTTTCACTCGAAAAATCAATTTTGTCTTCATGGCCAAATATTAGATTCAATTTCAAAGGGAGAATGTCCTCAACTGAGGAAATAGACGGAGCAAAATTGTCTCCCTGTAATTTCTTGATGACAATAATGACAATCAGTCCCTTCTCCACTTTCACTCTCATTGGTTCTGATTGACGAAAGACCCAACAACATGTAAGCATGCAGTTCTAACAAATGAAATTAACCAAGTTATTGGAATTAATTGCACCAATTATCCACGTTCAAGGAAACAGTATTTCCCCCATTCAGTGAAGCGCTTAGCAACTAATTGGTTCACCAAGTTCCAAAGAAACGCAACATAGATAACAGCAAACCCAAGGGAAGGAAATGGCTAGAGCGATGAATCTCCCTATGGAAAGTAATGGGTGTTCCACACCAAGACTCTAAGGTCACCTGTATTTCCTTAACCTCCCAAGTTAAACATCCGCATGGGCTCATATTTCAGCAACTATTCGGAATTATAAGGAAGTACCAAAGAGAGAAACCCATACACATTTATCAAGGAATTTTAACTGGGAAATTCCAGTGGAAGTACCTAGAAAAATGTTCATGTAACATACCATCATGAAGAGGATCAATGGACTGGATCATGAGCTGGAGGAGACCATGGCGGAACTTGGTGCCGGAATGGAGGAGAGGGATGGAATTCCTTCGACCTCCTGCTCCGTTTGCTGGAGGCTTTAGAGATGCGGAACCACGCTGACTCTCGTGCCCACTCACTGTCTGCACGGACGCGTGACTACTTGACCCTCCATCACTCCCTTTCTGTAATCATAATAATTGTACAAAAATTAATTTAAAATATTACCTATAAACTCTAAGCATTCATTTTCTGGATCATCCTATACGTAATTATTTTATATCTCTAGGTAGATGCACACAAACAAACAGAACAGAACAAACAACAAACCACAGATACACAGTGCAAAATTGCAGTAGTTCATGGAATTCGCTTTTGTATAGAAAGTTTGTTCCTGTTTAGCTCATGCTTTTTTGTGTTCGGTGTATGTGTAATATTAAGTGCATTAGAGAGCATGTGATATCCTTGAATTTTCCTTAGATACCTCGAAAATCTATATAAGTTGAGCAAACATCCTGAGTTATTGGAGCTTGTAAAAAACCAGGACGTACTGATGCAGAAAACTAGAAAAGTATCGAGCCAATTATATTTTTGAATTTCCGCCTTCTTACCAAAGCTCTCAAAGGAAGAGGAAGAGAGAGAGAGATTGAATCATGTGCTCGGAGCGCATTCTAATGATTAAAAGTACAGAAGTTCTGCCATGACATTCAATACCAAAGTGGATTTTCAATTGTATCGTTGCATGTATTTTTGGAGCACACATCTCCTGACATTTTATTCGGATTCGATTCACATCTCACACTTCAATTCAGTAATGAATCGAATTGAGGCTGAGAATTGCATAGTGGCATAACCTTGGAGTCAAAGAAAGTAGACAGGCATTGTTTATTCAAGAGGAAAAGAAAGTACAGGCTGACTGAGTCACTCTTGAGTGAGAGACTCTCTGAGTCAGCAATAAAGCTCTAGAAACTAAACACGTCGTTTTATAATGGCATCAATGCACTTTAGTCAAACTGAAATGTAGTAAGTAAATACCAAAGGTATCCTTGCCACTAGAACACATGGGAATAACTATTATAGAGAAAAGTGCTATAACCTTAGGAAAAGGAAACCTCAGTTTAAAAAAAGCTTCAAAGACTCAATGGAATCAATATCAAAGTCTTCCCTTGAATGTTAAAAAGTTGATTGAAAATTCAATGGGAAAATTCAAGACAAAATAAAAAGCTAGGCTAGGGCTAAATTTAAAATGCAAGAGACGAACTTTGCTCAATCATTACTTTTGGAGTTTTGCCAATTGAAACCTTTTTTCTTCCTTTTTCTTTCTCTTTTTTTGGTGGGGTGTGAGAGAAAAAGTTTACCTTTCACTTTGATTCCTAGAAGGATGAAAAAGGAAGGAAGGGATGTAGCTTTTCAATAAACTGGTCCGTTTAGGAGGAGGTGGCATATAACGGGAAAGAGAAAAAGCTGTGGGCTAAAGTAAACATGTGAATCAAGTTTTTCTATAGGCTCAATTTACTTTCTCTCTTTAGTCCCTTTTATTTCATTAGGTTCTGGTGAGTTAGCTTTCTCCATAGCAAAGGAACTTTCACCTTTAAAATTCCCTTTTTCCTTCGCTTATATCTGTCGTCGTCGTCATTGGCCCTAACCTATTTTTCGAAACATAGCGGAGGGGAGATGCTTCGATAGGGTAGAATGATTTTGTAGTATTTACCACCCTATTGCATAGCATTGCAATTTTATCCCTCTCAAAATCTACTACGTTCTACGAAATGAGTGAAAAGGTTAATGCTAAAAGGTTTTTTCTTTCCCGAGTCTGTGAATAACATTTTTCACATTTAATAAACGTTTTTTTACACAAGTTTTTCTTTTAGCTTATCCGCGGCATTTAAGAAGATTTGCCGTATAAATAGTTGACAAAATCATCCCACGGAAAATCCTCCTTTCAACTTTTGTTAATAAATTTTGTAGGGAAAAAATCTGATTTAACTGCGCAATTGGAAAGGATTTCGTTATAGGGGAAACCATTGGCCTTGGAGCGAGTGTTGTAAAATGCATACGATAAATGATATTACTAATTATTATTGAGTGGCATTACTACACATGTACATTGCATATAAACTCCATTTTGGGTATGTGAGAGAGAAAGCTAAAAAGGTGAGTTTTTGCTTGGGAGAGAAAAAAAGAAGAAGGTTTTATTGATTACTCAGCTCGTACCACATTGAAGAGAGAGAGAGAGGAAGGAGTAGTGCCAAAAAAGCCTATGACCTAGAAATGCAATGGACATAGAGAGAAATACTAGTTTTTAGCTTGAATGTATATATATATAGATATACATAGGAAAAAGCTCGACCCAGACAGAGTGAATGTCTCTCGATAATCAATAACACACATATTTCTTCTCTCATTTCTTCTCACCCTACCCCAAAATCACATGGTGCTCTTCCGTGACGACTCCTCATCTCCTTCATCTTCATCGTTTTCCTATACTTTAACACGTGTAGGTAGGTAGTAGGCAAATACGATTTTAATATTAAATTTCCTATGCAAAAAAATATGTACTTTCACTCTGGAAATTGAACATCCACGAAGAAAATTCACGATATGAAATGGATTAAAGAGAGGAGGCACACGAAAAATAAATAAATTACGGAGAAATCAAAATAAAAGAAGAGAAAGGGGCCAAAAAAATTTTCTTCTGCATTAGGATAAAGAGAGAGGGAAGAAAAAAATTGGCACAAGTACAAAAACCCTATTTAGTGTATACAGAGTGAGAACGTAGACTAAACAAGGGAATATATACATGAATTTTTTTCTCTCTTTCAGTTTAGTCTTTTTTCTTCCCTTCAGGGGGAAAGTAAAATATAAATTTTCTACAGAATTTTCATACATGGGAATGAAGTAGTTTCTCTCGGAGCATTTTTGTGTGGTGACGAGGCGTGTGTGTGTGTGTGTGCCAAAGATTAATTATGCGTTACTTTAGGAGAAATGAGGGCTTCCGTGCCAAGCACAGGACTTCTCCCTAGGCCACAAAACCTCCTTTTCTTTCACCAAAAATGTACATTCTCTCTCCTCCTCCTCCTCCGTTCTAAAACCATTTCTGATGCCTACAACGCAAAATATTTTATTTATACACAATTTCCTCTTTTTTTTACCATAAGCAAGGTTTAAATCCGGATGGTTTTTCTTATCAACATTAATTATACATAATTGCATTGCCCTAATGTTGTCGGCTTGGTTGGTTCTTAATAATGGTTTCATTTTTATTGTGGTCAAGGATTTTCACATTTCATACTTGTTGTTCTATTTTGAGTCACCATAATTATCATACAAATTTAACTCACTCTTTCCGAATATCAGTATTTCGGTCCAAGCTTACCAACAATGATATTTCACTGTATATGAAAATTTTATGCGTAAAATTTTAGAACAGCGTTGAATTTTCCTCCGCAAAGAATAAGCGTTGCAAATTTTGTTAATTTTCTACCCACTAGATGATCACGGCATTGTTAAAAACAATAGCATTTCAAATTTCATAAAAAGAAATACATTTCAAAATTAAGCCACTTTTAGCACATTCTCTCTCAGAAAAAGCTGAGAGAGACTGATACAAATGACATTTCGTACTGAAAAACCTTTACGTTGCAGCAGTCTCAAATGTAATTGCCCACATGGACTGACAGGAAAAACTGTAGTTCTGCTGTTCTGCATCGTGAAGCATGACGTGCAGTTTGGGTATGCACAGGATTGCAAGAAAGGAAGAAGGAAAGTGCAGGGAAGACACGGGAATGGGTAAATGAGGCTGATAACTGTCGTCCTTGGCGAAGGCAATTATACTCGATGAGAGCGGCGTTGACAGGAGAAAAGGAAGGAATTCACGGAATTTTTTCTTGCAAAAAAGCCAATCAATTACAACGAAATCTATTCCTAAGGAAGGAAATTCACTACTGTAGTGAAAGCCTAGGCATAACTATCTCTGTGAGAGGAAGAATTCAAGGAATTAATTGTATCTAATCTGGGCTGGACTGCTTCCTCTACTAATCTAATAGCAAGTTGTAATTGAAAGACATGGATAGGATTCTTTAGTCTCCTCTAATATTATATTATATAGGCATTTATAACAACGGAGCCTAGAACATTTGGCGTGTGCTCTCCATTACGAATTTCCGGGACTCATGCAACAAATAACAATAACGAGTCATGTAAATTCCCATCCATCAAAACTTCTCTCCTTTTGTGCACGCGTGTCTGAGCTTTCTCTTCATTTCTCTCTCCGATGGTAATAATAACAATAACAACAACAACATTCACATAAATCAGAGTCTTTTGTTCCCATATTTACATGTTCTCATGCACATTCATAGAAATGCAGAGGAAGGAAGGTTGTGCGGAGAGAAAATAACGAGAGAGAGAGAGAGAGAGAGAGAGAGAATATGCTCGGAAAAGGTGTACCCCCCGCTGTCCCACCGTTCCACTATCACTGGAGCATTTGGAGCTTGCTCCTCCACAGGAACTGAAACAAGGGCATTAATCATTGGAAATTGCTCTAGCTTTGAAGGAAAAAGAACCACGAAAGCAACTTCTTCTTTCCTAAATCCTCCTCTTTGCCCCACTTCCTATATATGCCAAAGCGATAAGAAGGGAAAGACGAGTGTAGGAAAGAGGAACATGTGCTCAGGATTGATGACCAATCTGTGGTGTCGTATATCAACGGACAATTCTCTTCCTCCTTTCTCCAGTTTCGTTTTTTTAAGAGAGAGAAAAAATCCATGTATTTCCCAGACTGCGTGTCTATACCTCCGAATTTCCCATACCCTCTCTGGTCTTGTTTTTATACGAATCCAGTGAAAATCCAAACAAAATACTAAAATCCCTTGGGAAAGTTTGCTTTCACTTGAAATGTAGTCAACAATTCCAAGGGCTAAATTGAGGACAAGTGCCACCAATTTGGATACAATACTCAACAAGAATAGTCAAGTATGTACTTACACAGCATAGAAATAAGCTAGAAGAGTCTCTTGGTTAAAGATAATAGAAGAAATGTCAAAGTGGCATTTTGAAAAGCTAAAGAAAAAACATTTAGTAGGAAAAACTTATTGTGCTTTCCTTATATATAAAATAGGGTCTAAAAATAAAGTAGAACAATACAAAAAGAAAGTGGAGAAGGTCCAAACTTTCCTAAATCCTATTCAAAGTCAAACGAGTCATTTATTCGAAAATCCGGAGAACGTTGGAAACTGGAACTCGAATATCATTGCAAAAATCACGATTCTTGTCACACATGCTTCAACTGAAAAACTGAGAACCCCGAAAAATGTAATCTGACAAAAATTGAGACAAGTGTAATTTCAGCTCGGGAAAGCAAAACGTGAGAACAAAATTCCTGCTCCAAAAAATAATACACAAACAATATTTGATCCTCCTGTCCTACTTTACTCTCCACAGAACTTCATCGGAATAAAATACGCACTTTCATCAATACATACTACTTTCATCGTAGTAGTACTCACTCAATGAACTAAAACTCGTCCCAATTTTCCCTCCAGCATGCAAGGCACCGAATAGCACGAAAATGACTCTACCAAACTAAAGTCTATAGAGAGTAGTGAGTAGAGAGACATCTCTAATGATAAATATTGACGCCATTTATAGCAATTGAAGTAAATTAATCCTTGCTAATCCCCAACTCAGAAAAACATCCATAATGACAGGAATATAGCCGAGAAGTCAACATTTACTCAAGGAGTTGACTCAAACTGGGAATTCCATCGTCATTTTTATCACTCCGCAACCATCCACATTTCTATTCTTCCCCAAACATGTTTTTCTCTCTCAAGCACACAATGTTAATTCCCTTCCATAAAAGAAACTACCAAGAACTTTCATGCATTCCAAAGCTCTTTATTTATAGAGACGGAGAAAGTGAGAACACTTTCTATTATTAAATTTACAATAAAGTACACCTTTTTTCTCCCTTCGTCCACTCTCTTTTCTCATTTAAATTAACTTAAAAGCTCCTTATTATTACTACCGAGCTACTCATCATCTCCATTGTAGTAAATACTCCCAAGCTTTATGCCACAACTAAGGAAATTTCTAACAGGATTTTCCTTTCAAAAACATAAAAGGCTTCCGTTTTTCCCTACACAAAAATTTACTTTTCCTCCGGTCGTATTTAACTACTCCTGAATCATGAACAAAATAATAAAGTCTCCCCTGTCCTACTTTTACCTTGACTTCAAAAAGTAATGGTTCCCCCTTCTATAAATAAAATCAAAGGTAAAAGGACGTTCCTATGTTCCAGCTCAATAATTTACACGTGGCTTATTACAGCGAGATATGATGATACAAGGAAAAAGAAAGGAGAAAGTTAAAAACGCAGGAACAGTTATAAATGGAATTCTCTCCACGTTTCTACCAAAGAGAAAGTATAAGACCCTGCCTATCTTCCATCATATAAGGCTTGTCATGCTACAGAAATCCACACCACTCCATCAGCTTGTTATCTCATTCTGGGAAATGTTCTCCTTGCTTCAAGAGCAGCAGGTAAAGGAAATGAAACGATTTGATGAGAGGATGCAGTCACGACTCTTCCAAGAGAAAGAGAAAGCATTGGAAGGGAAAAAGATCAAGAAAGAATTCTATTTAATCGAAAACACACATTTACTTTCACTCTCCTCGTCCTTTCCTCCTCTCTTAAACATATCCTATCGTGATAGAAGATGTCTTGAAATGGGAAAACAATGTTTTCCCCAGACAAATATCGCATAGAATTTTAATCAGGCTTTTAATTCCTATTGAATAACACACAGTGCGCTCTCATAAATGCAATCCTACGCAAATGCCCTGTAGCTGTGAGCTGCTTGTAATGTTATTATAAATCCACCCACTTGTTTTTGTTGTTTATATACTAAAAATATTTTCCCATGAAAATTTTAATGGAAAAAGCCTTTTATTCATATCTCTGCTTATGTCCAGGAGAAAGTATATAAAGGCTGGGCTTGAGTAAGTAAATTAAATATGATTTCAATGGCTTGGAATTTGATATATTGAAACGAGGCCATTAATTAGTTTTCCCAGGTCTAACTTATACATTTTAGGCCTCTTTATCCCCCAAACCCTTTTGTATTGATAGAAATAATGGGAACTAGAATTTGCTCTTATACTGTATGTGCTAAAAACCTGGTAAATGAACAATGTGTTTATTATGATGGAAAACAAGAAGGAGGGGTGAAAAGAAACAAAAGCTATGCTCGCCACTAGATCACATGGGAAAAAGGAAAATTTGCATATTACAAGGCTGGAAAGCTTTTTGTGATTAAAGTATTTACATTATTTATGCAAGCTTCAAGTCCTCTCTCTTTCTCTTTGTGAGAGGCACTATAGGAGAAATAATAAAGTTGAGGACGGGTATAATGGGAAATTTAATGGGAGACATGAACCGATAATTACTCTTAAAAGCATCGACAGTCGTCCTCTCCTTGTTAATGCTTTGTTGAATTTGCAAGAGTTGAAAGGGGATGGATTGTAATAACGGGAAAAGGGGAGGATAATTATGCTGATGAGAGAGAGAGAGGAGAGAGAATGAACAAAAGCTCTTTACTCCTTTTTCCCATTATTTTGATAGGCTTTTTAAAAAAGGAGGAAATCCGTAACTAAAAATAAGCTTTAAGCATTTTCCTGGGAAATCGATAAGTAATTTCTGATCTAATATTAGAGAGTAAGTCCATTCTCATGTTATCCCATGCTTTCTCCTCATACACAATTTTTTCCTTCCATTCAATCCTTCTCTTCTCTCTCATCCGAGTCCTTTTATTAACTACTCTCCCTTTGCGCGCATTTGGACTGAAAGGAAATTCAAGAGTGATGAGCTCTTCTTGGTAAAGTTGGAAGTTGGATGGTGTGGTTTGTGAGGAGGAATCGAGTCAAACTCTCGAATCCAATCGAGTGTCACAATTCTTATAACCATTGTGAGTGCACTTGGCATTTCTCGTTCTCCTATCTCTCTCTCTCTGCCTCTCTCTCATGTAAGGAAGAAACATGAGTGTTACTTGAGAAAGGCTGGAGATGACGTTGAGAGAAAGTAAGAGAAATCCTTTGGAAATCCCATTTCATATTTCCATAAAGAAGTGATTTCTTGATGCGAAGAGCTTTTGTCAATTCAATGTGCTATTTCGTATTTAAAATAAAAATTAAATATATGTATTTTTTAATGGCGGAGGTCCTTGGAAGGAATGGTGAGAAAACTGGAAATGTGGAACATCGATTGGTTTTTCGTGTGTGTGTATTTATGGAGAGTTATTCCAGCCAATGGAATAATAAATAATTGAAGTTGGTTCTGTAGTTTGGGGTAAATGCTCGATATATTTTCTATAGGTAGATATGTAGCTATGGATGTAAGCCCTGAATTTTATATTGGATGGGACTTCATGTGTACGTAGACCTTGTATTTAGTAATGAGGAATAATTACACAGGTCTTGTACAATTGCAGCAGGTAATTATACGTGGAAAATTATGTCCTGGGCTAATAATGTTCTATAAATAGTCGAAATGAAGTTTACGTTTGGTACTGTAATATTTTGGGCTTTCGCCCATGGAGAAACTTTAGGTAGCAAAGAGTATGAAAGAGAATGGAAGGAAATGTAGGAAATTTCCCATTTGTTAATAAAATGTGTACTCCTGTCAAGAAACAACGTTGCAGTTGAATTGTCCAGGGATTTTAAATGTAGTCCATACAATGACTTATGCATGAGGAGGAGCAATAGTGGAATAGAAAGTTGGGTACTTTCTCCGAGAATTCGTCAAGGGTTTATATTCGGACTTTCACCATTGTATTTGTATTGACTATGGAAATATTTTCAAGTTTTTTTGTAATATAACTTTGTGGTAAAAAAGAAAAGAGTCAAATTGGATGGAGAGAACAATGGAATAAGTTTGAATAAGATGGACTTTCTCCTTTGTGGACAAAAAGTTTGATTGTATTGGATTTTTTTAAAGTGTCTCACTGAAGGAAAGAATAGTTTGGGATAAAAACTCTTGATGGCATCTGGACAATTGAGGAGAATGATTTACATGGGAAGAGAAAAAGTCCTTGGTAGAGTTGCGTAAGCTTTGAGAAAAAATCTACACATGAGAGCACACATTCCCAAGGCTTGGGATCACTAGGGTATGGAAAGATGGATGAGGGGAAAAGATGAAATATATTTCCTTAGATTTCCATATGAATGTCAATTTTTTTCCAATGAGATTTTTGAAAAAGGAAGGGTTCCTAAGGAATTTCCTTAACATCAAAATCAATAGCACTTGTCAGTTTGAAATCACAACAGCCTGTGATTTATGGTTGTGGAGCCCTTGACGCAAATTCCTCTTGGTTGTAACTTTCCCTGGATTTTCTTCCTTCCTCATTCCTTTGATGTGAAAAAGTTTGGAGGAGAAAGAATAAAGGAGGGCGGATGAGGCGAAAGAGCTTAACGTTCTTGAGAAGTGGCGGTTTGTAATTAACCAAGAGCTTAGAATCAGGCGGGGATGTGTACATAATATGAGCAAATATTTGGATACGCGAGTGCTTCTCTTACGCTAAGAACCTTCTGCGAAATTTAAGAAGACATGAATGGGAAGGGACAATTCCGTCCTTTAATACCACCTTGACGCCCTTATAAAAATCTAGCTGAATTTCTACCAAGTGGAATTGCTCCTGCTCCAGACGAGGGGAGATTAAAGGCTCACAAGTAATTTTGCTTTACAGCCTACATCTTTCTTGTTCCACCAAATCCTCACACCTTCACTCAAGACATGAAGTCGAATGAAGAGAAGAAGTGAGAAAACGAAGAGGTAGTGAAAGTAAGTTCACTTTTCTTTAACACACAAGACAATTTCCGATACGTGCCCTCCGCAAAAAATAAGACGAGAGTAGAAATTCTTGCACGTAATTCTCTAACAGCCTCCGTCCTCTTCACAAACACGTCCACCCACCTATTTTCCCACTTTTCTGCCTTGCCTTCTCTATTTCATGGGGACTCTGTCTTAGAGTCTCAATACTCCCATTCCACACATGTGCGACCAAATGTAATTAGGGACACCATGTCCTAGCAAGCATATCATTAAATTTCCTAACCACCAGATTATCACAGCTCAAGAAGAGTCAATACGACATTTAATTACATCTCCAATTTCCATGCTTAATTAACCTTTTTCATCCCTGCCAACATTTCCAATCCCTTTAAGGATTTCCTGATCTCTAGGCAGGAAGTTTCACATCAGGAATCGGATGTGCTCCTTATTCCTTAAAACCCTTTAAGTTTCAAAACATTCCAAGTTATTCCGAATGCTGTGCAAAACCAGTTTCTGTATTCAAGCTTTCCCAACAACTAGGATGATCACGGCAAGTTATTAAGTTTTAACTGATTCAACCAAAGTAACAAATTCAGTAATCTTGAAATAAGTTTGGTGCAGACGCAACCAACGGTCCTACATAAATTCTCTCCACAAGCTGTTTAACTTCTAATCAAATACTGCGCAGCAAATCATAGGCGTCGTTATTTGAGTGCCATCTTTTCATTATCATTTAATGATAAACACCAAGGATTTCCTAACCACTAGATTATCACAGCAAATCAGTTTTCGAAACTCAGTCCAAGTTTAGCAAACAAGTTACTACACAAATGACAACGCGATCAAGATGTAAATTTCAAGTAGTTTGAAACCTGGCCCCATCAATGCTCCAGCTTTGATAGGATAACATAAATGGTCATTGCCTTTAGATTATTATAAGATTCAAGAGTCAACGATTTGAAATAAGTACGTTTTTGAACATTCCGCTCCTGCGGTACTTGTTATCTCAGAGTGGAAAGTTGGGTGTTTCAAAAACACTCTACTTTTTTCTGTTAAGTCTTCCACAGCTGCCTATTTAGTGTTATTGGACGAGTCAGGTACTTTAATACAAGCTTGCACGTGTATATGTGTGTGTTTGAAACTACGAAATAAGAGCCGTTCAGTACACAGAAAAGTACAGGCGTTTCAAGTGCTCTTCAAATGAAGAGTATTAAATTGCGGAGCTTTTAGCAATTCTATTGGTGGTCAAGAGTGACTTGGAAAAGGATAGCAAGTGGTTTTAAAATGAAATAGTTTCAAGGAAAATCCACTTCAATGATTGTATCGAGAGAGTTGGATTTCTTCTATAGATAGAGGATCTATCCAAAAATCCACTCATTTCAACTTTCAACCTATCCTATATATTCAATGTATTGCGTAGGGATATGGATTCCAATCACGCGCGCTCTTAGCCTTTCAATATGAATAATTTCAAGGAGAAAGACGTATCAATTTCATTTTCCATTCCAGCAACTTTTATCATATGACTTTGATATGTACTCGCACGCGTTACTCTTATACAGTATGTATTTTCAAATGAAAAAAAATCCATTTAAACTATATCTTAAAAGAAGGGACACAAGGGAGCTTCTTTTCTCAATTTCATGCTCAATTTGTTGCTGTTGCAGACAGGCCTCTCTAGCCTCATAAGCCTACATTTAGGAACCCATAAATTTGCAGGACCAACACCCATCCTATTTTTGTTCCCCTTCATGGCCAAACATATCGAGGGAAATACAATAGTTCCTTTTATTGCTCTCAGTAAATAAAAGGAAGATCCGTAGTACACGCTGGGTATTAAACATTTCCCTACCCCACGTTTTTCCCCTGCTTTTACCATGCACTGGTTTTATCTTCTCTGATTAATTATTGACTAAATAATTAGCCTATATATTTTAAGCCTGTCCTCGCAAAGACTCCACTATCACTTCCGCCAGCTGGGCCAACACAGCAAAAGCACCTAAAACTCAGCCTTTAGCTCACTCGCCTACATTTGAACTCTACGAGTTTTTAGGAACATTTGTTGAAACAGCTGGGTTTGTATGTATATATACGGGAGGGGAAGGAAGCTCTGCAGGAATAATCTTTGGCGTCATCACCCTTTTTTTTACTAAAAAGATACTCTGCATAAATATAAGAAATTAATTAAATTCTCTCCAAACATAACCATTAATGAGGAAGAACGTCATAGTCAATTCCATGCTTAAGTATAGATATATGGAGAAAGTATTTTGCTATGAGAAATATCCAAGGATAGAGAAAGTTATTAGTTTGTGACAAAGCAGACGGCAAAGTGTCAGGGAACAAATTGACACTTTCCTACATCTCTTCTCTTCTTGAATCTAAAAACTTTTGCTAAAAGAAGATGAGAAGAACAAGACAGCGTCGGGAAGATGTGACACATTTCTTTTACCTTTTGTCTATACTGTCTACTCCACATCCCAACCTTCTTAAAGACAGCATCAATATCTCTCTTATAGCATTCATAAATGATTCTTTTTATAGCCATTCATACTTTAGTTATTACAAGGATCTTGACGTAAATCGTCCAGACTCTTCCAATGTCATCACATTCATGAGAGAAAAACTCTCTTATTCACGAATAACTGGCTAGTCACATTTTACAACTACTGTTGGATAACCATATGGTGGGAGGAGACTATATAGACTTATAGTTATGCATATCAGCCTATCTACTATCCTACACAATCCTTTATTAGGTCCGGGACCTGCTCCTTCCTGTCTCATTCCAATTTTATGATCGACGACATTTTGCTTGGATAAGCAACAAAGCAACTTACACATGAGATTTCTATACTTCGTGACCATGGTGAAAGCTGGTGGAAAAATAGCGATTTGTAAGGGTAAAAATAGCAGATGGGTAAAAATCAATTTTGTTACAGCACTTTTTTTCTACATAGTTGTGTCATCATTAAAATTGGTTACAATGCAATGGGAAAAAGTTGTTCAGTGAACTGCCCGGACAGCCAAATTTAGATGTACTCGAAGCTCAGATTTTTTAAATAGATTTTTAGCGTATCCGGAAAATAGTGTTTTTGTCTTTTATGTCTTATTGAAACTGTTGGTTCATATTAAAAATGGGGGCTCTTGTGGAAGAGCAAATCGTCGGCGAAAGTGCAAAAGGGGCTATAATTTTCGTAACGTTATGAATAAAACAAAATTATAGCCCCTTTCGCACTTTAGCCGACGAAAAACATTTTTTGGGAGAGCGAAAAAATGGGTTCTATGATCGGAGGTCGTTGGATGAAATCAACGTGCTTCAGTAAATTATACAAATAAATTACATATAAGGCTTGAACAGTTATTATTATTCTCATTTGGATTAACTGAAGCTTTGGAAGCCAAACCTAGATAATTTGTGATCATCTTTTAGGGGTTAGGAAACTCATGACAATTCCTCATACGTAAGCTGCTGATACGGAAGTTAAGTGAGATATTCTAGTTATGTAATAGTAGTCGCAGGATCAAAGATGGATTAGTTGCCGGAAGCCTCACGTGTTTAATTATAGTTATGCTGATAAAATGGAACAGTTGCACTGGAAGCTACACGAGCCATGTCATATTACATAATGCATTACCATTCAATTATTTCCAAAGGTTTGCTTTGCTTTGCTTGCATTAAATGAACTACACTATCCTGAATTATTCTATTGATCACTATTACCGCATTTTTGAGAAAATATTACTGTGCTGTGTGATTAACCAATAAATGGTTAGGAAATCATACCATACGAGGGAAATTCGGAAAGTTTTTAGCCTCGCATAGATCGGCTGCTCCGATTTCAATGAAATTTTGCCCATTTAACCTTATGTCACAAATAAGCTTATTCACAAAAAATCAGATTTTTTACCTAAGCGTTGCGCTAGCTATAACGGAGAGAATAATTTTCACTAAAATTTATCTGTTTTCCGTTTCTCCAGTGTGGACGATCCCTTTTCGGAAGGAATTTTAAAAGTTTAAATACACCTGCAGGTAGTGCAACTTCTCTGCTTAAAAATGCAGCATGCATGATGAAAATTTCTTTTACAGTCAGCATACCACAGCCGAAGATACCAATTGTCCCAAAGGGTAAAAAAATCTCCATTAGATTACATGTTAAACTTGGACAAGTCCAATATTTGTTTCATAGCTCTCATATGCTTTAGGATCCAAATTTTTTCCAGCCAGAGTAGGAAAAATAATA
>JAQFXU010000855.1:0-38833 GCA_034693705.1 Spatulosminthurus flaviceps
CAGGGAAAGGTTAAAGCATTCTTGCATAACAGCACAATAGGTGGACCCGGAACATAGCAGTTCCGATAAACTCCTTTGGAGCAAACATAAATTTTGAAACTTTTGTCGCTAAACATAATTGTTTCAAAACATTTCCCTCTACAAAATATTTTGAAACTGTTGGCGCTAAAAGTAAATTTTGAATTTTTTGGCGCTAAAAGAATATTTTGAAACTTTTGGCGTTAAAAGAATATTTTGAAAATGTTGGCGCTAAAAAATATATTGAAACTTTTGGGGCTCAAAGAATATTTTGAAATTTTTGGCGCTAAAAAATGTATTGACACTTTTGGCGCTAAAAGAATATTTTGAAACTTTTGGCGCTAAAAAATATATTGAAACTCTTGGCGCTAAAGAATATTTTGAAACGTTTGCCACTAAAAACATATTGAAACTTTTGGCGCTCGAAGAATATTTTGAAACTTTCACCACTAAAAAACTTTTGAAACTTTTCTCGCTAAATTGTTCTGTAATTGTTGGCACCAAAAATATTGTGAAACTTTTGGCGCTAAAAACAAAAAATGTTCAATTTTTTCACACCTACTAGAAAATATTATTGAAAATCAATCAAGATTTTATTTTTCCAGAAAAAAAGCCATTTTCATTCAAAAACCATGTTGTGGCGGGAAAAAAACTTTCTCAAAGTAATAAATGTCATCCTTTAAAATTCCTCCCAAAATTCCTGACAGAAGGCGTAAGGGCTAATCAGAAGTAAGAAAAAAAAGTTAGACGAAAGGAGTAGAGAAAACTTTTCTAATAATTTATCACGCTGTGATAAAAAAAATCGGGACAATCTGTCTCATAAAATACTCTAAGAACATTTTGTGAAAGATACAAAGTAATGAGAAAAGCCTGTAATCAAATAGAAACAAGGAGGAATAGATGATGGGAGAAGAGAAGAAAAGTAAGGAGGGAAAGAAGAAAGTCCTGAAAGTCTGTCTTACATAAGTGTCAATTAAGTCACTCCGATGAGGAACAAAGTAATTGGTGTCCGGGAGCTCCCGCCGTTTCTTCACTCTCACAAAATGTTCAAGTGGGGCAAGTCCTTTCCTCGCGCAGGCGCTCACAAGGAATTCCTCCACTGACATCGACTCCTTCAGAGGAACCGTGACCGACTGGAATGAATGGATGAAAATCATGAGATTGATGGAGATTCATGACAAGATAGCAATGGTGAAAGTCCTTTCTCCCCAAACAATTGATTACTATTTTTTTATATACGAAAGAGAGAGAGAGAAAAAAAAAGAGGGAAAACTTTTCTTTTCCTTCAATGATCCTTTTCTAACCTGATTATCGGGTAAGGAAATTTTGGCAGTCCGCTCATTCTCCCTCTCTTGGGATGCATGAAGGGATCTTCGGGAGGATGCACTGTTGGAGCGGGACAGGAGTGGGGCCCGTCGTTTCGTGGCTCCTCTCCCCGCTAAAAGATTACTGAGCAATGAAGGACTCCGTGCACAAACGAATGCATGGAAGGAGGAGACGGTGAACACGCCAAGTCGATTCAATGTATTTTTGGTCGTCCGAGAAATATGCGATAATAAACTCTGGATGGGTAAGAAAATCACACAATTTATTTACATTTTAGATGAACCTTTAATCCTTTCATTTACGCCCTACGTAGCCGCACTGGGCTTCAGCGCTCCCTGAAGTGACCCTGCCCGCAAGAGTTTAAGGACATTTAAAGCCAAAATATTAATCGGCGTCGAAGTTTAACATTAATTCCAAACAAGCCTTTCCCAACAAACAGCACATTTTATCACGTACAAATTATTTTTTCCTCATCAACTTCAGTATTTTTTTTTTCAAAAATATTAACTGGCGTCCAAGTTTAACAATAAAAATTACATAAAATATTTTTTCTGTACAAAGCACCTCACAAATTTTAACTTCCTCATCACACTGAAGGACAAATTCATTTTCAAAAAATTAAAGTGGCGTTGAAATGTAGCATTAAACTTTACATGTACAACACAATTTTCTGATGGCTGTGATAAAACTTTCGCAATTAACCGAGGCTTTTAATCTCAAAACTATTTAGTGGCGTCCAATTTTAACATTAAATTTACAAGAGCTTCAACCTTTTCGAAGCAATTCAAATCCACCAAAAAAGTTATCATCCACTTCAAGTATGAACTTTAATTTCAAATAAATTGGCTGACGTCGAAGCTTAACATTGCAAACTAAACCACAGGGCTCTCAAAAAATGAGAAAATCCCATTTGAAGCCAATGTGCGTGAAGTTTAATTTTTTAATTAATTTTTTTTTATTTAAATTTTTTTATTACCTTAGGATTAGGTAATTCGCCTCCTTGAAGGGAAGCCATGTAGCACCTGAGCCGGAATTGCTCACAATGAAGTCTCTCAATATTCTCCTCCCAGCTACCAATCTGTTGAGCTAATTGTTGACGTGTCTCCGGATCAGCAACCACTGACCTTTGGAGTTCAGCCATGTGACGAAGTTTTCCATCCTAAGAAAAAATCATCAAAGAAAAAAATATTTAATTTTCAAAAAAAAAAATTATATTTGACAAAAATTCAAATATTAATAATTCTTCCTTCCCCCATGGCAACCTTTATATAAGAATGTTAAATGTCAACAGAGAATTTATTTTCTCCCTTCATTTCAGATGAGAAGAGGAAAACAAGCAAATTTGAATTTCAAATTTTATTTACGTTATTATACGTTTCTTTTTTTTGCATAGGAAAAAGTACTGGGAAAAATAAAATGATAAAAGAGAAAAATAATTAGTGGAGTCATTTTAATTGAAAGTGTGCCTCCTTCTTTGTTACGTACATACTTGTTTACATACATGAAAGGGAAGAAGGAGGAAAATAATTATCATTTGAAAGTTTTCCATGTGTACAAGAAAATTTAGTGTGCTCTCTCGCATGTTCAAAATATATTACTCACCGACTCAATAGATTTATCTAGCCGGATAATCTCCTCTTGAAGAAGATGAAGCGTTCCTGTTTTACCACGATGACGTGCAAAAGCCGCTGCACACGCCCAATGAATACTATGAACCCAACTTTCCAGTTCCACTTGACAAGGAGCCTGCAGAGAGAGAGAGGAAGGAAGAGAAAGAGGGGGGAAAAATACATAAAATATTTTCTCATTTCAAATACTACAAAAAAATTGACAAACTTTCCCCTTCAAAGACTTTCTCTCTTTACAAGTTGAAAAACACTCAGTCATTCTCATGCACTTGAATGAGGAGAAAAGTCCCTTTTAATAATTCCATATATTTTTATAGCTCTACGCATATATTTTGTCCTATGAAAGATACTCTTTTCTTCGTCCTCTTTTATCTAAAAGTAAGAAAATATTTTCCCATGGAAATGGTGCAACGATCTTTGACTCACTCACTCAGAAATCCCTTAAAGTTTGAGCTATATGGTTCGCATTTATACAGTCAAGCCTCAATATAACGGTACCCTTCAAAAAAATATCTTTTGTCCTGCTATAAAACCCACTGCTCCGCTATTTTCATAATACGAAGGTAGTAGTGCCCAAAGGGTGAATAAATTGAGTGCATTAAAGTTTTACATTATGAAAAAGCATATAATGTCAATCCCTAATATAATGGCACCCTCTAAAACTGACCTTCTGCCGCGCTAAAATACCAATGCTACGTATACTTTCGCTGGAAGACAGCAGTTCAAATGTTGGAAATAAATTTATGGCGTTCAAGTTTTACATTATATTAAAAACTTGTAACGTCAAATCCCATTAAAATGGCTCCCTCCAAAACGGACCTTCTGCCATGCTAAAATAATACCACGTAATGCTATTTTCGCAGTATGTAAGTTTTTCACTTGGTGGAAATGGATTGAGTGGCGCTCAAGTTTTACATTACAAAAAGCATGTAACATCAAATCCCAATATAATGGCACCCTCCAAAACGGAGAGTCTGCCGTGATGCGTCGGTGTTTTCAACGTAAAAAAGTATTGGAAATAAATTGAGTGGCGTTGAAGTTTAACGTTACAAAAATACGCATGTAATGCTACAACCCAATATAACGGCACCCTCTAAAACCTATACCGTATACCGTACTAAAATAGCACAAATTGCTATTTGCCCAGACCGAGAATGGTCCAAAGGGTGAAAATAAATTGAGTGGCGTCGAGCCTTTACATTTTATACAAAAGCCTGTCAATAAGAAAATCAAATCAAGTCCTCTCTATTTCCTTTCTCCTGGCAATTTATTTTGCAAAGCTGGAAATATGCAAATGAACCTTGTAAAAGGGATTTCCTAGTTTTAGCATATATATTAAGGTAGAAGAGTGAGAGAGAAAGATGCTCTTCAAAGCAGAAGGTACAGAAGGTTGAGGAGATCAAGAGAGAGAGAGAGAGAGACAAAGTTTTGGAGAAAGTTCCTTTTCCCCTTGAAATTGAATTATGAGTTACTTCCGAGTCAGTGGAAAGGTTTGTCACTCTTTTTCAGAGAGAGAGAGAAGAAATGTTGAAATTTCTGAGGGCTATACGGTTTATACGCCTACATAACCCTTTAAATCAACTTTTAGCATTTGGCCGTGTATATGGACAAATCCAGCTCTTAAACAAGGTTTTAATAGGGAAAGTTGAGGGAGCTATGATTATTAGTGGGATAGCCCGCTATGGACGAAATTGGCAGACATTTGTGGTATTTCAAAGGGGGGAGAATGTATAAAATCTCCTAACGATGGCTATACTTTGGTGCTTAAGGGAAAGGACTTGAAGTTGTAGGAAAGATTTGCGGGCTTGAGTTATTATTTCTCTGGGAGAGAGAGAGAGAGAAAAGGAGAGGAAATGGTGGAATATTGTTTAATGTTTTAATGCCTTTTTTTATGAGACTGAGCGTAATCTTGTGTAAGAATAATTCTGGGGGAATAAATGAAGCTAATTAGTCTCTCGGATTTAAACTGAGATTCTCACAAGGAAACATTTTCGGGTGGGCTGCTTAAATAATAAGGGACTGTTGTTTAGGGTTTGAAAGCAGAAAGCAGAATGTGAACGGGTAGAATCAATTATAAAAATTGTCAAAGAAAATGTGAAGGGAAGGAAATGAGAGGGAATTTGGTTTAAAAGAGGATTTTAAAAATATTTTCATGAGTAAACATTTTTGGGTGGTATCTCCTTTTCTGAGGGTGTACTATTAATATTTGAAGGGGAAATGGGATTTTAAATTTATGGAGTGCAGTGTAATATTACACTTGGTGGTGGAATTTATGTTTGACCACGGAATTTTTATTGATCGTTAAAGAAAGCACGGGTTCAACAGAGTTTGTTCGAAATTGTTTATTAATTATTTAAAAGGGATTTTGATTGTGAGAATATTGTAGGGATCGGGAGAAAAATTCAATTTTGTTATGTACAGTGATTTCTTATTGTTTCAGTATCCCTGAGAGAGGAAGGATTTTTATGGGTTCTAGCTATGTTCAATGGGGTATGATTTTTAGATGGAAATTTATTACCGTTGAATGTGTTAAAAATAAGTTATTTTGAGAGAGTCGCAAGGGTATAACTCGACTGCATTTTGCATTTTATTGATAAAATTTTGCTTGCACCTTTATTATGCAAATTAGCTTTGGTTTAACTTAAACCATTGGGGTAAAAGTTAACGCATTAGTGATCAAAATTGTCAAAATTAATCCATTGTTGGCAAAATATACAAGTCATTGTGAGTGAAGTGACTTAAGTACTGCGAAAGTCGCTTAATTTTTGTTATATTGGCCCACATTTGGATACATTGGCTTAGGTTCGGTTTCATTTTGCCCAGACCAACTTAGTTATGGTAAAAATACCTTAAATTTGACCAAATATGCTTAATTTTGACCACATGGAATTAATTTTTGCCACACTGGCTGGTTTTCATTTATTTGTGGCTCCAATGGATCAATTTTGGCTTTAGAATCATTTTGCCTAAAATGGCTTAATTTTGACCAACATTGCTTAATTTGGGCCAAAGTGGCTTATGTCCAGCAAATAAGTGTACTTTCGTGGCAATTAAGTCACATTGGCCAAAATCCAGCCAAATCCCATCGCCACTAAGCTACTACTTTGGCCAAAATCCAGCCAAATCCCCTCGCCACTAAGCTACTACTTTGGCCAAAATCCTGCCAAATCGTCTCGCCACTAAGGTACTACTTTGGCCAAAATCCTGCCAAATCCTCTCGCCACTAAGCTACTACTTTCGCCAAAAACCAACCCTCTTAAAATTCCCTTTAAAATCCCAAAATTTCCCTATCCCCTGGGGCCCCCAATACTCACAACACCCTGTACATGTACATCCTCTCCCTACAAAATCCTCAACTCCACCTTTTAATTCCTAAGCCCCCTAGAAATATACAGTCCTTCCTCCTCCAACCTCTCTTTCTTTAGCTCCTTTCACAACAAAAGTATCCTTGTCTCATAAATATATTAGTTTAGAGATTCCAGATAATAGAGCCAAAGTTTTTGAAACTAGTTATTTAGCCATTATTACGCATATATTGAGCCACCCGCTTTCTAATAGCCACCACCCCAGGATTATTCTTCAGACAAACTCTCTCTCTCTCTCTCTCTCCCTCCCTCATAAAACTAAAACTTTTTAATCCTCCGGATAAAATATACATACACTCTAGCATCATACAATATTACACACGCAGAGCTCAAGAATTAATAACAATTTTTAAAGTTTTTTTTCCAGACATTTTGGCCCATGGTTTTTATCACGATAAAAAATTATTTTAGCTCCAATATTAAGAATATACACATATGAGAAAATTGTAAAGTGATATTAGTAGGAAAACTTACTTGGAATAAATACGCATCACCAAAAGCTGTGCTGAGACAAAATATATAGTCCCTCTTGGGATGCTCGGGTATGGGTTGCATGATGGCCCCATCCACGATTATCAAATGTTTTGGTGCAGCCTCCACGGATCTGTGAGAAACGAACAGAATGGTCTTGTCTTGAGAGAGAGAAAATTAATTTTAAATCCGTAGATATGTACGACGAACGAACATAGCCATGGTTTTTGACAATAGTGTGTCTTATACTATTTTAAGTTGGCCTTAAATATTTATTATGCAATTTCCAAGATGGAACATAATTTTCAATTATTTTCTTATACAGAGAGTGTAGAACCTCCTTAGAATTTTATATGGGAGAAATGTATAGGGAAAGAAAGAGAGAGAGAGAGAGAGAGAGAAGAAAAGGGCTTTTACCGTGTTTCACGGGCATCGCAAGGATAGAAAAGGAGTGTGGTTCCTTTGAGGCAGACCCAATAGCCTTTCCATCCCCGGCGCCTTGCAAGTTCCACTTGATGACGTTTTCGTAAGAGCCATTTTTTCACGCTGAGAAACCCTGCTTTCCGAACAGCTCCAGTGCAGTTGAAGGAAGCAGCGGGCTTACGGGAACCTTTGGGTGAATTGGTCCCATCTCCCGGCTCATCATCTGAGACAGCTGTCGTCAATGACATCCGCTCATCATCGCTAATCTGTAATGACAACATGGATGACATTATCAAATCCCCTGTCTATTTACGTTTCTTTTTAAGAGGGAGCTATATTTCTTTTGCTTTTGGCACTTTGACACGTCCCTTTTTTATAGGAGTTTTTTTTATTTGACCGGTGGTGCGGTGGTGGAGTGTGGAGTATTTAGAGCGGCTTTTTTTAAAGCGTGGGTTGTAGGGATGGGAGTTTTTGTCCGGGTATAAGTTTTTTGAGTGGGAGTTTTGTTGAGGAGTGAATTTTTTGGAGGATTGGGGTTTTTGGGAGGAGTATGATGATGGGAGAGGGATGATTTACGGGTCAGGTTAAATCAAGTTTTATGTTGGGGTTGAGGTCAAGTGGATGTTCACATTGTCGTTGAGTGCAAGTGCAAGTGCATGAAATAAGTAAGATCAAGTGCAAAGGCATAAAACGGTTGAGGTGAAGTTCCAGTTTTTATTTGGGTTCTGGTCAAATAGTCAAGTATGTGTGAGGTTATGGCTTAGGTGAAGTCCAAGTCTGGGTTATGTTACGGTTGAGGTGGAGTCCAAGTTTGGGTTATGTTAGGGTTCAGGTGGAGTCCAAGTTTGGGTTATGTTAGGGTTCAGGTGGAGTACGAGTTTAGGTTATGTTACGGTTCAGGTGGAGTACAAGTTTGGGTTATGTTAGGGTTCAGGTGGAGTACGAGTTTAGGTTATGTTACGGTTCAGGTGGAGTCCAAGTTGGGGTTATGTTACAGTTTAGGTGGAGGACAAGTTTGGGTTATGTTACGGTTCAAATGGAGTACAAGTTTGGGTTATGTTACGGTTCAGGTGGAGTCCAAGCTTGGGTTATGTTACGGTTCAGATCGAGTCCAAGTTTGGATTATGTTTCAGAGCAAGTAAATGCATGGATATAGTTACGGTTAAAATCAAGTTCAAGGTTATACAAAGGTACAGGTCAATTTCTAGTTTCCTTCAAATATAAGGTCAGACGAAGCTCATGATAGCTTTATTTGAAATCAAGTTCAGGTCAAATGCATATTCCCTATACCCACTCAAACCCATAGATTGTGGTCTATTTTAGAAATTTGGGCTAAATTCAAATTTCGTTCATGTTTAAGCCCATGTCAACTTCAAGTTAGGTCTCTATCTTATGGATAAGGTAAAGTTCAAATTTGACTAAATTATTTCCATATATCAATTTCAAGTTTTGCTCTAATTCAAACTCGGCTCAAGTTTCATTCAAATTCAAGTCCATTTTAGATTTAATTCATATTCAATTACACATGAAATTTAATTCACATTAAACTCTAGTTCATTTTTCATAAGAATTCAAGTCCACTTGAATTTCAAGCTTTCACCAATTTCAACTCCTTCAAAAATAAGTTCTTTCACACTCCATAAGTACTGCTTGAAGTTGGAGTTCAAGTTCAACTCTTCTCATTAAATTCATTTTAATTACAGACTACAAATAAAGGACAAGCATTCCTTTTTATTACAAACAAAAACTCAATGCTAACCCTCAAAGCCTCCCTTCCCCTCACACTCCAAATCTCCCATTCACCCACACCATAGGTTAACTCCATTAAAACTAAAATCTATTTACTCACAACAACAAAAAACAGAGAAAATCCCTTTGTCAAAGTGCGAAAAAACTTCAATCACACACCAAAATCCCATATAAAAACGCACTGGAGGAAGAAAAAAATCCTTGCAAGTTGAACCCACACATAGAAATCAGACAAAAGTTCCATAACTTTCTCTCTCTCCCTCCTCACACATAATACGCGCCTTTACATGGCGTAAAAAAAGACCCAGTTAAATTATACAATTTCCTCTCTTTTTATTACACCACCCCAGAGTAGTTTCCTTTGAGTGAGAGAAAAAAGGTTGATCAAGTGGAAATTTCCCGGATTACATGGGAAAAGAGCCCGCATTCAAATTCAAGATTTTGATTAAAATCCCTCCCCTTACATTTTCATATGTTGGCACATGTAAAAAAGGCGGAAAAATGAACTTTCATTTTTATTCAAGTACCAACAAAATACCCCACCTTAATTTTTCCTCTCTCTATTTTCTCCAACCCAATTTTTTTCTCTTGATGTGAGAGAAAAAAACAAGGCTTGTGATTTCCGAGGAAATTTTCTTGAGCCAAAGCGAAAGAGAAAGTTCACATAAAAAAATGAAGATGATGATTTACGGCCACTATACGTCTCGGAGTGCGTAGAAGAGTTGGATGATTTATAAGCATTAGGGACTTGCTAATGGTGAGAGCAAACATTTTAAGAGGAGTCTCTGAGTGGAAGGATGTGAGGGGAAAAGGGAAAAGAGGGAGAGAGAGAGAAAGAAAAAAATCCATTATATTCATAACAAGAGAAAATTCTCTAATAATTGTTGTAGCCTTTCCCTTTTTAGAACTAAAGGATTCAATTTTAGGGGAGAATTTTCCTATGTTAAAGCCCAGCCCATTTACTTGGGACCTGGTCAAGTGGAAAGGAGTGGGAATTTCCAGAGATTTTTCAAAGGGGAAGGGAAGTCCTTGAAAATCCATTAAATTCTCGGGAAAATATCACTCCCGGTAATAAATTTGATATTGTGAGTAAATTATACAGGTCTGCGTTTTATTGGAGGGGGAAAGGCGTAGGAATGTAAAAAAAACGAATTTGTCGCATTTTTAGAGTATTTTTTATTTGCATTTTTTGCATTTTTTGCTAGAATTTTATAATTATTTAGTTTGGACTTTTTGAATTTTTTCTTGGGATTTTGTAAACTTTGGGCTTGGAATTTGAGAATTTTTTTTATTAAATTTGTATACATTTTTGCTTGGATTTTTTATTGGGATTTTTTGCATTTCTTTTCTTGGTTTGAAGGTTTTGGTTTGGAAATGACAGGACTTTTGGTAATTGAAAGTACTGTGGCATAGAGAAAGCAAATGAAAAGATCAAGTGATAAAAGGAAAGGCTTAGTTGGATTTTTTTTTAGTTTGTGGGAAAGACTTGAAAGGGAAAAGTTTTGGGGGAAAGGAAGTTTTGGACTTTGGTGTGGTGAGGAGACGTGTTTTTAATTAGTGAAGGAAAATTGTGAAAAGTATGAGGATAGGTTTGAGGTTTCAAGTAAGGAGAGATGAAGCGTGAATGGGTGAGGTTAAATAGGCGGAAATTCTCTGATTAGAGCTGTACATGGAATCTTGATAATGGGAATTTCAAAGGCCTTGCGGCTATATGAAGTGTGCCTTACGTATATGTGGTGAAATTTTGGCAAAATAAATCAAAATTTTATTCCGGCCGTTGAAATTTTGATTGTCTGGGACGAAATATTTTTTTTCCATTGCATTGGCAAATGCTCTGTAGCAAACATATTATGAGAAACGTCGGTCAAAATTTTGATTTCGTGGGCCTAAATTTCTAATTTACCGGCCAAATTTAAATTTCATCGGACAGAATTTGGATTTTACCGGCAAAATCTAAATTTTGTTCGTCAAAATTGTGAATTCATCGGACACAAATTTGATTTAAAGGGGACAAAATTTTGATTTAATGGGAACAAATTTGCAAAACATTCGCGAAAATATCAACTTTTTTGGGCAAAATTATTTACATTTCATCTGTGAAAATTTTGATTCCATTGCCAAAGTTTATGATGCATCGGTCGAAATTCCCATCGTAGATTTCAAAATTTGGACTACGTGGTCAAAAAGTTTACTGCATCAACCAAAATTTCCTTGCGACCGTAAGATTTTGTTTGCAATATTGCAAGGAAAATTCCAGGCATGGCTTGGTTTATACAATTTGGACTAATAATAAAAGTCAATTGTATTTATTTTCATTGAAATGAATTTTTACCAATTCATGGAATGGAAATATTTCCTTTAATATCCCCACACGGCTATATCAATAGTAATGACCCGCACTAAAAGGTCTAGACTAAAACCCCAAAAATGAAACAGCTTAAAAACAAGAAGAAAATTGCGTGTACCTTGGCCAAGAAAAGGACATTACACTCCTGTGGTTCCACATGAGGCCACTGATGATTATGCTCATGACGGAGGAGCCCCTTAATGTCATGGGCCCCATGACTACAGTCAGTGAGAGTGCTACTGTCATTGTCCCTACTCTGAACTACCTTCCTAGCCCAATTGACTAAAGTACACCAATCAGTTTTATTGGACTGAAGTAGCTCCTGTTGTTTCCTCGGGTACGGATACGTGTAGAAATGCTCCGAGCTCTTGTTACTCATATTAGAAAGGGGTCTGGAAATGGGATCCTCATTCACTCCCAAATTCCCATAGAAACTCGCATAATTGAGGGTATAGCCCGACTCATCAGCTTTAGTTCCATAGATGGGTTCCTCCCTTAGAAGAGTCTGGGACTGGGACATGGTGGTACGAGCAGGGAGTGTCATTCGGCCAGCCGCATTAGCCCCAGCCGACGCCGTTGTCATACCGTACATTGCATAGCATTGATTTTGTTGTTGTAATTTCTGTAGTTGCTGTTGTTGTTGCTGTTGTTGTGGTATAAAAGTGGCTGCTGCGGTGGCGGAGGTGGGTCTGAATGCGGATGAGGAGGAAACTTGGAGGCCCATAACGGGAGGGGATGGCCGAGGTTGTTGTTGATATGACCTTTGACCTGAGGGGCAGAGAGGGCCATATATTTGTTGATAATTTAAGTGGTCGGGATGTTGTTGACGTTGTTGGTGGTGTTGTTGTTGCTGTGGTGGTGGAACGGCATTACTATGGCAAGGTTGTGGACGTTGTTGATGTTGTACTTGTTGTAAATGTTGCTGTTGTTGCTGTAAATACTGTTGTTTTGCTTGTTGCTGTAAATGTTGTTGTTGGGCTTGCTGTTGTTGCATATGCTGTTGCTGCATGTGCTGTTGTTGATATTGTTGCTGTAAATGTTGTTGTTGTAATTGTTGTTGTTGTGTTAATTGTTGTTTTTGTTGCTGGGATAATTGTTGCTGTTGTTGCTGGGATAATTGTTGCTGTTGTTGCTGTGATAATTGTTGTTGTAGTTGTTGTTGTGTATAACCCTGTTGACCATAAGGGGCCTGCTGGCGTGCGGCCCCTGGGACTTGTGGAAGGGGGATTTGTGGAGCTCTTCTCCGGGGGGTGTTGAGGGTATCATAAAAGGGGGACGCCCCCACCCCTGCAGGTACAGGGGGCGGCCTGGAAGTAGGAGGGCCGGTCCCGGTCCCCACGCAAGTCACCATCTTGGATTTATCACTTGCCACTACTTCTCTATAATAGGCCGCCCCTGCCTGATACGATCGAGGCTGGGTGGTCGTGGCCGCTGTGGATGCCGGTCTCACCGGTTGCTGTCCCCCCTGAGACTCCTCCCAAGAACTGAGAACATTTGATACGAAAGAGTAGAGCTCATGTATGGAATTATAATGAGCTAAATTTGAGCCCCTCCCCCCTCCACTCTCCGGACATGGCTCAACCTCTTGTTGTAGCTGTAATAGCCGTTCTTGTGGTTGTTTACTTAAAAGCTGTTGTATTTGTACTGAGTTGGGTTGTTTTTGTTTTTGCTGTAAATTTTGTTGTTGTTGTTGTAAGTTTGGTTGTTGTTTTTGCTCCTGTTGTTGTTTTCTCTCCAGCTGTTCCTGTAGTTTCCTCTCCTGATATTGTTGTTGAATTTCAAATGAAGTTTGTTGTGGATGAAATTGTTGTTGTTGCTGCTGTTGCTGTAATTTCTGCTCCGACGTCTTCTCACCAATCAAATGACCATAAACAGGTTGTTTAGCACGTGACAGAGGGGCGGCTGTCGTATACACATTGCTCGGATTGCCCTCTTCCCTTGAAGTTTGAGGCTGAGGTAAGGAGGAGCGTCGAGGGCATCCTCGGCCTCTCGTCCGATCGTTTGATTCCACAGTTACTTACTCCGCAGAATTTTAAATTATTTCTTTAATAATTGTCATTTAACTCTAATAATTCCACCCCCACACACAAGTTTTCCTCCTACCATAAAAAATACCCCCCCTACACTCTCATTCCCTATAATGCATTTTGCCTACAAAAATTTGATTGTCGGGGCCCGCATGACTTTTTTTTTTTTACCAACTTTCACTTTACTTTCACTTTACTTTGAACTCCTTTTATCAAAAAAAACCCTCACAAAACCCAGAGTGAAATTATTTTCCAAACTTTCACCACTTTTTTTCTTTCAACTTTCACTCACTCACACACACACGCACGCACGTAAATGCACACACACACACAAAATGTGAATCTGTTCATGTCATTTTCTCTCTCTCTAACATTCGAACACGCGTTCTGTGAAAAAATAATATCAATTGTCACAATTTCACTCTCGTCCCTCCTTGCTTGTCTCCTGCACTCCAAAACGCTTGAATTGACTTTCACAACTTTTTCCCTTTAAATTTCACTTTCTCCCATGAATTGAGTTATTTTTTCTCTCTCATTTCCAAATCTAAGTGAATTTTAGCACATTTTTAGCACTTTCACTGGGGAAAAGTCCCTCGGATTCCCGAACGGACTTTCACCATGGGAATTTAATTTGTGTGTGCGTGTAGTCGTAGAGATAGGAGAGGAGGAAAAATAGTTGAAAAAGATTTTTGTGTAGGAGTGAAAAGAAGAATGAGAGAGAATCTTGTTTTGAAGACAAGAGCGCAATCAGGAGATGTTCCTCAGGAGAGAATGAATGAGTGAGTGAGTGAGTGAGCAAGATTTAGTGCACGCGTCTAACTCACAACAAGGATAATCGAGTTGTAATCATTGGCTGTAATTCAAGAGATAAACGTCTCTGGAACACACACTTATATATGTGCTTATACAGTCTATAAGAAATACATGTGTGTGCAGGGAAGTAGGGAGAGCGAGAGAGAGAGAGGAAAAGAGAAAGTGAGTGAGAGACTGCGAGTGAGGAGGAAGACTGAAGGAAGGAGAGAGAGAGAATGAAGACGGGAGATGAGCTTTTTGGAAGAGAGTGAGAGAGAGAAAGAGAGAGAGAGAAAGCGACGAGAAAATATGGAACGAGGGGTTCAAACCATTCCCCCCTATTGGGGAGAGACAGAAAGAGAGTGAGTGAGTGAGAGAGAGAGAGAAAGAGAGGAAACCCGAAAAGGAAAGTCAGAGAAAGTTAGGGGATAAAGTTGGGAGTATCAACCAGAGCCTTCTCTAGTAATTTCTGAATATAGCTGAAGTTTTTATTTCTATAGGCTATCTTTATAGTAGGGAGCTCTCTTGTTGGTTAAGCTTGTATAGGAGAAAGAGAGCTGGATATAAATACATGGTGAGAAGAGTAAGAGGTAAGAGCCTATGGTGAAAGGTTGGAGAGTAAGTGCTAAAAATACGTATGCATTCCCCGCCATGTTAACCTTAAGGGAAAACGTATAGAGGGATATGAGTACGTGGGGAAAGTACGTGTCTGTCATATAAATACATGCTAAAAGCAGGAGTCTATACTTTTATACATGCCAAACCCACGTTCCTATAAAACCACATTCTAAAAGCTGGCTTGGATATAGAAATGTATGCTAAAAGCAGGTTCGTATATAAATACATGCTAAAAGCAGGTTCGTATATGAATACATGCTAAAAGTACGTTCGAATATAAATACATGCTAAAAACACGTCCCCATATAAATACATGCTAAAACTACGTACGTATATAATTACATGCTAAAATCCCTCCCTATATCCAACAACACATGCAAAAACATCCACATATATAAATCCATGCTAAAATCCCTTACCTATACACAACCCCATACTAAAAACACTCACCTATATAAAACCATGCTAAATAAATGTACGCATTCAAATACACCCTTAAAGCATCAGTTCCTATATAAATCCATGCTAAAAACGCGCACGTATACAAATACATGCTAAAAAAACATAAGTATAGAAATTCATTGCAAATGCACAAGTTCCTATATAAATACATATAGCAAAAGCCTAAGCTCCTGTATGCATACACACCAAAAACACTACATATAGAAATACATGCTAAAAAACTCACTTACACAAATACATTGCAACAGCCTACTCTCCTATATGCATCCACGCTAAAAATACGTACCCATATAAACCCAACAGAGGGGAAATCTCCCATGCTAAAAAGCCATACATACGTAAATACCCATATAAAAACAAACAAGCTAGCCTAAGCTCCCATATATTCCCACACCAAAATAACATGTACAAATCATACTCCGTACTACAACCCACTCCTCCATATCCACGCACAGATGCTAAAATCCACCATATAATCCCATGCTAAGGAGAAGCCCATTGTAAAGAGACAGACCCAGTGCTCTCACCCAAATCCTATAGGAGCATTGATGCACCTCCACATAGAAGGGAAAAAATAGAATAAGTCTCCCCTCTCCTCGCCTTATATATATATATATATGTATATCCAATAGGACACATTTCCGCTCACTCCCTTTCCCCACTATTATATAACAAACAAACGAAAAAGGTATAAACGCTCCCTACTCTCTCTCTCTCTCTCTTTCTCTCACACTCTCCATTACTACTACCCCTACATAAAAAAGTCCACTTCATACTCAACCTTACATAGTTAAGTAACTCTTGTGTATTACCATAGTGAAAAGGATCGTATCTTTCAGATTTACATGTTATAGGGCGAGAGACAAGAAAAAGACTCCTGCGCACTCAGCCTTAGTATCTCCACGAGAGAGAGAGAAAAAGACGAGCCGAAGCAATAACATTGAGTGAAAAGCCGAACTTTCCCCTAACATTCCCTTATATCAAGTGCCTGGCTCTTTTACCATTGTGTCTTCTCTGTATATGAGAATTGGGTAAAAACATATTTTTGAGCCAATTTTTTCCTCTCTTCCTCTTTCTCTATATATATATTTCTCCTCGAAAAAAAATCTCTCTTCCTCTTTTTGGACATCATTTTCAGATAAAGAAATTTTCCCCCTTTTGAAATTCCCTACATTTATTTCTTACAAGGAAAAAAATTCTATGGAAAAAAGAGATAGTTTTCTTTTCAAGGGGAAAAAGGATTTTTTGTGAGGAAACTTTTTTCCTCTATAGAAAAAAAATTTTTTTACTACTAAAAAGAGAGAGAGAGAGAGGGAGAGAGAAAATAATGACATTTCCATAGCTTTTTCCCTATAGAAAAAATTACATGACAGGTAAATTAAGGAACAATCATTTGTCCTTGGGGCGGTTCCTAATAAAAAAAATAGCATAGGAATTTTTTACAGGGGAAAAAAGGACTAAAGGGTAAAAGTCCAGGTCGGGATTTTTTTATTCTCTCCTCGTAATAGTAGGAGGAGTAGTGCATAGTGAAAAAAAAAATCTATAACAAAACTATAGGAAAATTGAATCTTAATACATACAAATACATGTGTGGGTATAGAGATTATAGGAAAATATAAGGACAAATCCTCAGGATACTTTTTTTCGGGTGTATAGAAAGAAAACACTCAACTTTCACCAAAGTATTTTTCCTTCTGATAAGAGAGAGGGAAAGAGAGAGGAAAAAAAGTAGGGAAAACTTTTTCCCTTTTATTTCCATTCTCATCTTTTTTTTAGCCTAGTTTACCAAAAATATTTTTGTGGCACGTAGTAGTAAAAGAGAGAGAGAGAGAGAGAAAGTTTATATGAGCTGGTAGTAAATGTGAGAGTGGGGAGAAACTAACGGAGTGAAAATTGTTTCATAGTGTTTTTTTAGACATGTTTATATGTGCGAGATGATATTTGATAGGAGGGAGAGACAGAGAGAGAGAGAAAAAAAGGGTACATTTTTTTCTTTCAGCAAATCTTCCACTTTTCAAATAGTTTTTTTGCTTGGGGAAGTTGCTTCAAGTAAACTGAAAGTAATGGTTGAATATTTTGTAGGGAAAGTATGTGATGACAAGGGGAGAGAGAAAGTGGGGAAAGATTTGCTGAAGAGGAGAATGTGGGGAAAATACAGGGAGTGTGGGGGAAAATTGTAGGCAGAATTGAAGGGAAAGGAGATTGACAAGGAAAAATTTTTTTAATGAGTGAAAGTTTTATTTATTGCTTAAAAAACTGAGGATGGGAAACTTAAGGAAGAGAAAGTTATCGAGGAGAAATCTCGTGGAAAATAGATTAGGGAAAGAATTAGCCAGAAAGTTGAGGGAAAAATACATATAGAGAGAAAATAGTTAAGGATAATACGTGGGTAACATTTTCCCACAAAATATCGAGCAATAAGTTCAGAGGGAAGTACATGATCCAAATACAAGACCAAAATTATTAGCAACGTGTAGGGAAAATATATGGAGAAAGTATGTATACAAATTCATTAGGACAAAAGGTGAAAGCACTATAGGAAATTAATATGAAGAAAATCTAGTTAATATGTGACGGAAATATTGGGAAACATATTATCAAATTGAAGGGCCAAATTCATAGTAAATATTTCCGGAAAATGTACACAGAATGCGCAAATTACAAAAATGTATAGAAAACGCATGGAAAAATTGCACGGAAAAAGTAAAGGAAAATTGTATGGAGAAAGTAAAGGAAAATTGAATGGAGAAAGTAAAGGAAAATTGTATAGAAAAAGTACAGGAAAATTGTATAGATAAACCAAAGGAAAATTATATGGAGAAGGGAAAGGAAAATCATTTGAAGAAAGGCAAGGAAAATCATCCGATGGAGAAAGCAAAGGCAATTTATATGGAGAAAATAAAAGAAAATTATAGGGAGAAAATATAAAAAAAACCCAAAATACGACTTTGTCTTTCAAATCCTGGAAAATTCTACATTGAGAAAATTTAGCCTCCATCATAAAGAAAACCTCATTGCAACAAAACCCTTGAAAATCTTTCAGAGAAAATGTGCAAAACCACCCAGAAAATACACCCAGCAGAAAACATTAGAAAATTGCCCAACTAAAAATTTGGAAAAATACCCCAATAAACAACATCCCTACGAAACCCCGGAAATTTATAGCAAGAAAACTAAAGTAAAATTAACTGCACAAAATTTGGCAAAACCCACAGACAAAGTATAAGAACAATATTGTACAAAGCTCAGAAAACCCATACGAACAAAACCATATAAGAAAATTATAAGAACAACATTTTTTTGAGAAAATAGTACCAAGGAAAACTGGGAGAAAAAATGGCTTCAAGCACAGGAAAAAAAAACTCATGTAAAATAAAAATGTTGTAGGAATAGTACGATAAATTATATAAAAAATACATGGAGAAAGTAACCAAAAAACATAGAAAACGTATACCGAAAAATAGAAAACGTATACCGAAAAATATGTGGAAAAAGTCCATGAAAAATAACAGAGAATAAAGGGAGAAAGTAAAAGGGTAAAAAGTGAAAAGGAAAAAGGACAATGTTCTTCTCTACACGAGATATGAATGATAAAGTGAATGTGTCCCTTTTAAAAAAAATCCCTTCCCCTCTCAATATAATAAATATACATGAAGGAATATATCTAAAGGATCTTTACTTTTTCTCTCTCTTTTTTTCTTTCTCCACACAGAAACACACCCGCACGAAAAAAAACAAAAAATTTCACCCCCCCCCCCAAAAACTACTCACCAAGGAATTCCCCAACAACCCCCACACTCCCCATATAAATTTTATCTCCCCTATATAAATGTACATGTATTAATAGACTATTCAAGCTTCTATTATTGATTCCCAGATAAAGAAAACATTGCTCACTTAAAAAAAACTCACTCGTAAATTTTAAAGAGAAAGCGAGCGAGGAGCCCGACAATTTTACAAGCCTTTACTTCCCCACTAAAAACATTCCCCATAAAATGCTTTCTCATGCAATTTTAGCCAAGTGTATCCCAATTTAGTATGAAGCTATAACCTTTAAATATGCATTACGACCATGTAGTAGTGCTATTTTCAGAGAAAGTATCCACTTTCACCCACGACCTACGCCCCATTAAATAAAACGAAAATATCTCGAGTTTTGAACAAATTATTTAATGATTTGTTTATTCAGCTTGAACAAACTTTTCCTCTCTACTAAAAATGTTTTTTTTCCCACATGAATTTCTCCCATATGATTTGCAAGGTGGTGCTAAAAATTAATTCCATCTGGAATAATTTTAGCACGAGATAATTTTCTTTCTAGTCTACTTTTTTTCCAAGGAGGGAAATGATTTATGACCTTTAATATTTTAATGAATGGGTAATTGGAAATTCGGGGAGGTGTGCTAATCCCATTGTGGAATTAAATTCTCTCGTGATAAGCGGATTATTCCCAGGAGAAAAGGTGCTTCGCAGATAAATTATGGGTTTTTGGGAGTTAATGGATTTTGGGGGAAAATCTCTACCATGGAGTTTTCCCTGTAAGATATAGTTGGGAGCGTGAGATATACTACGTACTTATTTTGACATTTTAGGGATGATTGGAAAAGCCAATGCGGATCAAGTTGTCAGGATATTATGGCGTTGCATCCTGCTGAGAGCAAATATTAAATGATTTCCTCACCATCCATCGTGTTATCGAGTTAGGGACGTCTGGGAGGGAGGATTTTTAAAAAAAATCTTTTATTTTTTATCCCTCACGGGCATAAATGTTTTAGTTAGGGTGGTATGGTAAAGCTATTTTGGGGTGTGTTGGCTACGGGAGGTTACGGGAACGAGGTGATATTTCCAGGAATGGGGTAAAATTTCGAGTGTTTTCATTTCGTTTGTTGTTGGTTAATGGGATTTCAGGGGTGACATTTCAGCTACAATTTGGCACAAAAAGGTGTAGTTAAAAAGGTTAAAATTTCAAGATGTTGGTTAATTTTTTGGTCAGAACTTTTGGAAATTTTAGCCCTTTTGGGGAAAATATTGGTCACAAAATCAAATTTTCAAAAATGTTTCTAAATATGTACAATTTTGTGGGTCAACAATATCAATCAGTCTGATTAATATTGGCCTTAATTTTTTGAAAAGCTAGAGTCAATTCGGTTTAAATAGTGTCAGCTTGACAAAAATGGCGTCAATGTGATAAAAAATGGTGTCAAATATTCAAAACTTGAGTCAATTACATAAAACATGGTGTCAAATAATGAAAAAGCCGTCAGTTGGATCAAAAATGGTGTCAATTTACTAGAAAATGGTTTCATATAACCAAAAAAGTGCCAATTAGATACAAAATGGTGGCCAAGAATGAAAAATAGCGCCGATTAAATAAAAAATCGTGTCGACTAATCAAAAATGGCGTCAATTTGATAAAATGGTGTCAAGTAACCAAAAATGGCGTTAACTAGATAAAAAAGGGTGCATTAAAAATAGCGCCAATTAAATCAAAAATGGTGTCGACTAATAAAAATGGTGTCGACTACTAAAAAAATGGCGTCGATTTGATAAAAAATGGCGTCAATTTGATAAAACCTATAGATTTAAAAAAATTTAAAAAATAAATGACTCATCTAATTACTAACCATTATTTACTAACCCTTTCCCTCCCCCAATGCCCTGCCAACAATTGACACAAGTTTAACCGCAGGAGCAATTCCGCATAGGAAAGAATGACTCTTCACACTTAACCTTTTCCCACACATGTGGACTTTTCACCTCAGAGAAATTTCGTATTCACAGCTTCTCCTTCCCTCAAAATCCTCCCGTAATTTAATGCGGCTTTCTATTAATTCTCTGCTTTCTCTCCATACGTGAGAAAAGACACTCCCCTTGAAATAATATCCGCTCTGGGTGTGAAGGAAAGCAAATTCTCTTAAATTCCATTAAATAACTCTATCCAGCTCTTCTATGAACAAATCATATGGTAAAATCTCACTCCTATTTCCAAGCATATAAAAACCTCCTGCCGTCTTTTTAAACTTAATTAATTAAATCTCCCACTGCGCTCCAAAGTCTTCCAGCCCAGGGTAAAATTCTCGAGTACTCACATAAGCATAAGTCAAACATTGAGAAGAGAATAAACAAGTTGTTTTTCCAGGTCAAGGAATTTTTTTCCTAACATCAACCAATCAAAGCCAAATTCGTCTTTGAAGTCTTTTTCACTTTTATCATTTACTGTTCATTTCAATGTAAACGTTTTTATTTACACACACACACACACACAGTGAGAAAACCCCAGGAAATAAAACTTTCTCTCCCTTTCATTTACATTGGAGAAAAATCATTGGAAATTTCCTACTAATCTGGAAATTAGATTAGTGGCTGCATTTACTTAGCCTGAGCAACTGCTAAAAACGCAAAATATTTTACTTTCCACTAGAAATCATTTATTTCCCTCCAACTCCTCAGAGAGAGAGAGAGAGGGAGAGAGAGGTAGGGAGAAAGGTGTGTGTGCTATCAAATGACAGAGGATTTCCACTAATTATGTCAATTAGCCCGGACTTCCCAGAAACTTTTCACTTTTGTCTTCGTCACTATGCATGCGCTCCTAGCTGCGACAAGGCCTGGGGACGGAAAAGTTAGAAGGAGGGAAAGCTTTTGGAAGTTTGCGGGTACAGAGTGCTAAAAGGCATGGATCCCTTAATTGCAAGTCCCTCTACATATTTAATGGCTACTTTCTCCACTTTCACCCATAACGGCTCTAATTACATGACGGTAAACATAAAGTGCTTTCATTGTTCCAACCTGGAAGGAGGTTCCTAGGTGAGGAAAGTAAGGAGTGGGGGTTTTTTTTTTCGAGGAGAAAGCCATTGTGAAAGTTTAAGAATTCTGGGGTGAGCAAATTTCCTCTGGTAAAATATGTGGGGAAGCTAAGGTAAAATGTGTGGAATAAAATTGCAAATACAAGAGGAGGGAAAAGTCTAGGGGAGGAATGTTTGGAGAAAGTAGGGGGGAAATTTTTAGAGAAACTCTATTGCAATAAGGTTAAAAGCACATGTACAGGGCAAAAAGGCTTGTTGGGAAACCGAAGAGAAAATTTTTAGTGGAAGTCCATGTATCTAGTAAGAAGGCTAAAAGAGAAAGTGGAGGGAAACTCTAGCTAGCAAATATGGCAAGAAGAGAAGGGGGAGTCAACATGTTAAGTGGAGAGAGGAAAACATGGGGATAAAGTGGAGGTAATTTTTGTAGAGAAAGTGGCGGAAAAACATTTTTTAAAATGTCAAGGGATGTAGTTTGGGAAATACAGAGGTAAATGCTTTGAACAAAGTTGAGAAAATATTTTATTAGAAAGTGGATGTTATTTTTTCAGTAGTGGGAAAGTGGAGGGGAATGCTTGAATAAAATGGAGGGAATTAATATTTTAAAAAAGAGGATTGTTTTTCAAGAAAAAAGTGACAAAACGTGTGGTGCAAGTGGAGGGAAAAAGTCTGAAGTCTGAATGAAATCATGGAAGAACGTGGAGGGAAAAACATTGAAGAACGTGGAGGAGAAAAAATATGGAGAACGTGGAGGGCAAACCATTAAAGAACCTGGAGGGAAAAACATTGAAGAACGTGGAGGGGAAAACATTAAAGAACGTCGAGGAGAAAAAATATGAAGAACGTGGAGGGGAATACATTGACGAACATGGAGAGGAAAACGTGGAAGAACGTGGAGGGAATCATGTTTGAAGAAATCACAAGTGAATTTTTTCAGGAAAGTCGACGCCAAATGTGTGGAGAAAGTTAATGTAAACATACTTAAAAAGAAACAATGGATAGCACAAAGGTGCCCTTAACATGGGAATATACAAAGAAAATATATCTAACACATACAAGGGAATAAATGTAGAAAATAATAGGACCATACACAATTATTATGGCAATACATGGGAAACCCATGCAGGCACTCAATATGCATAGGAACGTATACAAATATAATTACGTACATAAAATAGTACATGGGAAAATCCGGAGAAAGGCAAACATTCCTAGGAATGAGAAAATTGTATTTAAAAGCAATGCATTGTAAAGAGAAGCCTTGGGAAGTGTAAAAGTAACGCATAAGAAAATCATTTCAAAAATGCCCATGGAATTTAAATGCTCTTCCTTCTCTACATTCATGGGAATTGTTTCTCCCATAAATAAGTACAGCAGCTCTTTTTTTCCCCTACTCATCAAGTAATTTGAAACCGTTCGCGTGACGAGAGGTTGTAAGTCCCTTCCAGTAGTGAATAATTCCATACATATTGTTCCCATGACTAAACATCCATCCTTGCCTATTCCTTCAACCATTTCCCTCTCACATAGATTTCTCCAGCTGCACGCCAATATTTTTTCCCTCAGCAATCTTGTTTTTTCCATTTGCAAGAATTTCTCTTTCCTTTCCCCCTTATCTATCTCTCTCTCTCTCTCTCCCTGTCTTATGCCAATACTTCCCTTCCAGACAGACAGTCCATGTAGTACAAGTTGAAAATAGGCCAGACGCGAACAACTTGTCTGTATAGAGGCAGAATAGTAGGGAAGGAGTAAGGAAGAGGAGAAAGTAAAGAGTGTGCTTTCTCCTATCACTTTGGCAGGAAACAAGGCCCCGGGTATGATATTTACTGAGGTAATGTAAACATTGCAATATATCCCCAGCTTGATTTCCTCTCTCTCTCTCTATCTCTCATCCTTACGTTGTTGCCATCTCTTCCACAATACATAACTTCTCTAAAAAAAACTAGTCCAAAATCAAACCAAGGATTATTCCGGATCATGCCTTACCCGAGGATTAGTCTATAAATCCCGGAAATATTCCTGTCCCCATGGAAACAACCCTCGCTCTATCCCCAAAAATATCCCTATACACACCAATGGTAATGGTAATCCCTCCAGTGGAAAATATTTACCTGAAGAACATCCACCCGAAAAAACAGGATTTTAAAAAAAAATGTCGAATCCGGCTCGAAGGACCAAAATAAATTAATTCCCTAACCCTCCCCAGCATTACCATTCCCCCGTGACTTGGGCTCCTAGCTAATTTCCAGCAAATACTCATTTGAATAAATAAACCTGGAGCTTGTTTCTATTGGCTAAAGGAATCCAGCCCGAAGGACTATACTAATTGGAGGAATAATAAATATTTTTTGAAAAAGTCTTCATCCGATAGCAAAATTCCATACAATGGAAATATATGGAAGGACTGAAATTGAGAGGATAAACTTTCAGAAAGTTATCCGGCTCGAAGGACCAAATAACTTAAGGAGGAAGCACCGGAGCTTCAAATGCTTTTGTAAAGGAGGAAAAGCTCGAACTTAATTTATCTGTTTAGGATTGATAAATAAAATAGAGAGAGAGAGAGTTGGAGAGGAGAGAGAGAGAGAGAGAGAGAAAGTTAGAGATAAAATTATTATTAGAATTTATCCGGCTCGAAGGACCATTATTTTGGCTGGAGGAACCCGCCCTTACCCATTGAATTTCCCGGGATCCATTCAGAGCCGTAGGTTTTAATTATCACAAATAGGGAAGTCAGGCTGGATCCGGCTCGGAGGACCATTATAATGTAGAGGAAGTGTATGGGAGAGACAGTGTGTGAGGAGACGGAGAGTGAGATAAGGTCGTATATAAGAAAAGAAGGAGACGATCAAGCTTTGAGAGGGGCAAAATTGAGGGAAAAATATTTTTAGTACTCCAGCACATACACTTACACAGAGAGAGAGAGAGACAGATACAGAGAATTTGGAGCGCATGGCATGTTCCGTGTCTCCTTTATCAATCGATCTCTCTCTCTCTCTCTTTACAAGAGAGCACCACTCTGTGAGTGACTGTTTGTACTACGACCAAGTGTCACTGACTCGTTGAGATCCTGTAGTATGTAATGATATTTATATGGGAGTACATATGTAGGATGGTGTATGTCACAGACATGGGTCTCCCGCATAAGAATAAAATGTACAATGAAAAGGAAGGATATTCACGTCAATGAAAGCCATCAGTTCCTTTGACAATTGACATATCCTCTCACCCTTGCCCCCCACTCACATGAATTTTCCTCAAGTGTCCTTTAGAAATAAATTCCATTGTCTTTTTCCGGGGAAAAAATTTTTTAAGGGAAAAAGTCTCATGTAGAGCCATCTATTGGGGAAGGACTTACCTAAAGTAAGGGAAGTAAGTGCTATTTCTTTGGGGTGAGAAAAAAAATTTTTTTTCTTACCTCCGACGAAGTTAAATAACATAGTCGGGAATCTGCCGACTCAACGGATGCTTGTTGACGAACTGAGCCAAATTTATTATGATGAATGTGGATCTCCCGGTCGGAAAAGTAGCCACTTCGATTTTCTCGATCAGAAAAATAGCCGGATTTACTTCCATCCTGACGGTCGTAAAAACCACTTGACCTAGAAAATAAAAATGGGTTGTAATAAAAATATGGGTAAAAATTTGAGAAGTAGTTTTTATCCGAGAATTTTGCCTATTTTTTTGTATAACTGATGTTTTTCTCGCGGGGAGAAATTCCCAAAATTTTAATCCATTTAGAGGTTTTTAGCTTGATCATTGAAATTTGAGCACTTAAAATGTTATAGCTTCAGTTTCATTTCTTGTACAAGATTTTAAGGGAAAATTTTCAAAAAGGAAGACAAAATTTTTATTTATGATTTTTTCAGAGAAATTTTCTCTTCAGATTTTGTCCAAGATAATTTTCTTTATATGAAGTCTAAAATACTTTTGAAAGAGAATTTTTTTCACAATTTACGCAAGTTCGAGAGCTATTGTAAGGGAAATTTTGACTAGAATGCGTGTTCAAAATTTTCTAACAATCAAACGACCACAAGTACAAAAACGATGTAACCAAAACTTTGAATCACAGAACCAAAATTCCCACTATTATAATCCACGTTTTAAAAAATGTTGACCCGAATTTTGATCATCCCCCCTTAAAAATAAAATCGACATGAGTGGAAATTTTGGAAAACTGTAAAAAAAGCAGCGAAAAATTTGAAAGGAAATTTCCCAACGACTTCCAGTCATCTGATCAAAATCACCCATGTTTTCCATCAAATTGAAACAAATTTGAAAATTTCCCCAAATGTTGGAACCTATCGGAAAAAAGACCCATGTAAGAATATCCTTGAAAATTTTAGGGAGGAAACATTTTCCAAATTTCCTGCAAAATTTCCAAAACAATTTTCAACCAACAAAATAAAGCTAAGAAAAGGGGAATTTCTCTGACGGTTCTTAAATTTTGTACTTCTAAATCTCATGCAAAAAATCTCCAGATTTATTTTCTTGACAAATTTCAACGTATTCATTTTCCCGGCCAATTTAAAATTTTCCTATCCACAAAAATTCATCCCGAACCTTTCAAATTACAAACCTTACAAAATTTACAAAACAATTTTTTTTAGTAAAGTCTCAAATCCACCAAATATAAAACCATTACCGAGAATTATGGTCCGAGAGATACCCTCGATCCCGATCCCTCTCCCGAAAATCACTGTAATAGCCAGAAAGTCCATCCGAGTCTCTAGATTCCCTGGAAGTTTCCCGTGAGACCCGCATATTATCCCTATTTGAGGGTAGAAATCGGGGTAATGTCGTTGATCTAGAATTTGGAGGAACAGCTAAAACACATAAAAAAACAAAGAACCCAAAAATTTATAAAACATTAGACCAATCCCCATTTAAAAAATTTCCAAAAATTTTTACATTCTCATAAAAATGCACACAAAAGAGAAATAAAAAAATATTTATTTGAAATCAATACTAAGTCGAATTGGACTTTTCCTTCCAGTCACACACACACACACACATGGAATTGCATACAAGTCAGAAAAGTCCCATAAAAATTTGTACAGTTCCTTTGAGGTAGAAGGAAAGAACATTTTGAGGAGTGTGGAAGGTATAACAAAAGTAGAGAAGAAATCTTATGGGTCTGTAGAGAGAAGGAAAAGAGAGAGAGGGAGAGAGAAAAAAGTATAATTTTACATAAATTTTCGTTGCTCTGTGAAATGATTGCTTCAAATGTGTGTAAACTGTAGCTCTCGGCATCCATTCCTTTGGCCAAAGTATTCCGCAGATGCTGCTCGTATTCCAGCAAAAGCCGAGCTGTTGGTGAGCCTGGGGAAGGGTCATTACCTGTGTATGTTACAAATAGAGAAATCTTATAGTTCTTTAAGGTAGGAACATTTTTTCTGATTTTTAAACATATATCACATATTATACTCATGGTATGTACATATATGTAGATTTGAGTGGGTCTCTCATCCATTTACATTGGAGTGGAGAAGACCTCTCTCTCTTTCCCTGTACCTTTTAAGTATCAAAAGCTTTTTAAATATTGAAACTTTCTCCAGTACAATTTACTTTCACCATAGGCCTCTCGTTTCATGACTAGGTAGGTGCCTAATTTGGGAGGGTTTTCCAATGGTGGGGGGTAGCTAGATATTTTTTACATGGGATTCATTTGTTATACATTGGGAACGTGTTTTATGTTAAATATGGGAGCATATGTTTTTTTATACGGGACCTATTCATGTGCAAGGGCTGGAATAGGGCTGCCATTTACTGTGGCTTGCGTAGGGGTGCCATTTACTCTGGCTTTTGTAGGGGTGCCATTTACTCTGGCTTATGTAGGGGTGCCATTTACTCTGGCTTTTGTAGGGGTGCCATTTAATCTGGCATTGTAGGGGTGCCATTTACTCTGGCTTATGTAGGGGTGCCATTTACTCTGGCTCATATAGGGGTGCCATGTACTTTGGCTTAGGGGTGCCATATAGTATAGCTTACATAGAGGTGTCATTTACTCTGGCTTATATAGGGGTGCCATATAGTATGGCAGGTATACGGATGCCATTAACTATGGTCTTTATAGGGGTGCCATGTATAATGGCTTATAAGGGGTTCCCTCACATTTTGAATTGTATATAGGGGTGCCTTTTACTTTCGCATAATTAGAGGTGGGGTGTACTATGGCTTATATACATAGGGGTATAAGCTAGAGTGGTTTATCTGGGGGCACACTGCAAAATGGCTTGTAGCATGGTTTGTACAGGGGTGCCTTGACAACGGCTTTTATAGGGGTACCTCAAACTATCAACTAGGGGTGCAATGCACTGAGGCATACATGGGACGCCCATACACTTTGACTTTTATAGGGGTGCCCTAAATTATGACTTATGTAGGGGTGTCATACCCTGTAAAATACATAGGGGTCCTATATTCGCTATCTATGTCTTTGCAGAGGCCCCGTATAAAATGTCATAAATGGAGTACCCATATACATCGTTACGTTAAAACGTAAATTCACGCTCCACATGTCATTTGTCATCCAGCCCATATATATCGTAGTATAAGGTGGCGCATATAAAAGGCCCATTTGTAACATAGTGGACATTTGAGTTTTTCTAAATATATAATGAAGCTGTAAAATTTCCATAAGATTATTATTCCCTTTATATATTCCCACCCCCCCCCCCCTCTCCTCACGTCCTCACGTTCTCAATACCTTCAATACGACACTTACACTCGGTTAAATGTAATTTCTATGTAGACACACACACACACACACAGATATAAAATGTAAAATGTTATAAATAAATGAAAAAGAAAAAAGGTGAATTGGGTTGCATACGTGGAGGCAGATGTTTACCTTCGTGTTCAGGGCTGGAGCTGGGAGGTGTGGTTGCGTAATAGGCATGGTCAAAGACAGGTTGATCCGATGGTGGAGAACTGTCCTGCTTCGATTTGGCACCGCCTGTTTGAGTTCCTACACCCCGACCTGTGTATTATTGTAGAAGTAACAAAAATCACAAAAATAAAATTCTCTTCTCCTTCCATTCCAACCTCTTTTTTTCTTGGCTAACAGATGGATTTTAAATTGGAGATGAGATTTTTTTTATATACGCTTGCATGTATAAAAATGTGTGGATATTATTATTATATATACTTTTTTCATGAACCCTTCGGAGACAGTCAGTGGGTCGTTTGGCGAGCATCTGAGTGGCTTGGGAAGTGTGGCGGATCTCAGGCTCCGAGATGTACCCATCATGATGGAATGTACGGCGTGACATTTCCGGAGACGTGGCAACTGAGCCAGTCGTTCCCATTGGTTTTAGTAGCCTTTTTAGCATATGACTGTCCGTCAAGCTGTCACCCGTTGGGGTCGTGTTTGTTCCGATGGTTGACTTTGATGGAAGTGTTCTTGACCGACTGGTCCACGTTTTTATTGGAGAGCGAAATAGAAAAAAAATCATAAATTTTTTTTATAATTAATTTACCCACTAAAACTTCTACTTGAAATGTTTTTGTTACCTCAATGTTTTTTATGCACGTGTTTAATTTAACTTTTAGGGCTATTTTATTAAAATTCATAAGAGTGAGCTGAGGATTTAGTTTAGAGGAAATTGAAGGTGTGGCTCTGCATATTTTTCCATTTAAAAGGGTTACGTGTAAGAGAAAAGGATTTGGGCGGGAAATTTGAATTTTAAGTGCTTTTATAAGAAACTCGAAAAATAGGGTTGAAGAATATTTTATAAACATTAAAAACTGAGAGCGGGAAATTTGAATTTTTAAATTTCCAGCTAAGAATTAGAAGGAGTTAAGATTGCAAAGGGTCGAAGCTTAAAGCGGTTTGATGGGTCAGTGAAAATTGTAATTGAAGGAGGGAAATTTGAATTTTTAAATCAGGTGAAAACTAGAAGGACCAAAGTGTAAAAAAATCGGGTAGGATGATTTAAAATAGAGTTGGACGGCAAATTCAAAAAAATCGGTAAATGAATTTGTAAGAATATAAAAAATAGTATTAGTAATTTACATGGTTGAGTATTGAGCGTGAGCTTGAGCCTGAACCGAGACCGAGGCTTTGGATCCAGGCTGTTGAGGCATTTGTTGTTGAGTGGTAGTAGCGAGACGCCTTGAGGCAGTCACCACTTCCTTGGCAGAAGTCATCTGACCCTGGTCAACCCTCCCTGCACTCTTCTCCCGCTCAATAGTAACATCATCCGTACTCTTGCTCCGATTTTTCTTATTACGATCAATCGTGCCCCGAGCCGTCTCAACCGCATCCGAATAGTCGACCGACTTGGAAGCCACAATCTCCCTCCCCTGTTGTCGACCAGTGCTTCGACCCCTCGCATCCATCCTGGGATCCTCATGCTCCGTCCCGATAGCTTTGGATTCCGTACATCGTCTCACAGTCGCGTACTGTGTCTCAGCGCTGGAAACTTTCTCACGGAAACCAGGACCCAAGGCTTCTGGGCGCCCTTGGCCGGGTGTAGCGCGGGGTAAAGTTGAGGCCGCTAGAATTAAAAAAATTCAATTCCCCATCCACACATTTCTTCTGCTCTCTTTCACATTTGAATAATTATACAAATCATTTTTAAATTTACCTCTAAAGCGCGGGTCCATCGCCCGAAGCCGCGCATACTGCTCCGCAGTCATGCACGTACACTGAGGCTCCCGCACTTTGGAAGGTGACGTCGGCGTGGATAGAGGACGTCGGCGCGGATTGGCCGCCATAGCACTCTGAACTTGCGCCGATGAACTTGGGATCCTCCCGCTACCCGATCGACTCCCCGCCATTGAGCCTCCGCGCCCCCCGGTCCCTCCTGCTGCCGCCCTTCCATTACTATCCAAGCGCAAGGAATAGGAAGAACTTGCTTTCCGGGAAAATTTGAATGCAGGTGACTTTAAAAAATGTAAAAAAAAACAACAAAAATTATTCTGGCGGGAACTTCAAATTTTATTCAATCTTTTTCAGAAAAAGCCCCCTTACACAACATTCACGAAATTGTTTCGCATCGATGGGGGACGTAAAGTTGAGTCCCCAGGTGTCGCTCGTCACCGGGTCTTTCCAATACACGAAGCATTCCGAGGCTTGACCGATTCGGGTCCCTAAAAATTAAATATGGGGAAAAAAATTTTCATGAGAAAATGTAAATGTTTTTTTGTAAAGAAATTTTTTCGAAAAATCCCGCCATTTAATAAATAGCCCTATTTTGTTACCAAGGTTTTTCCTACGACTATAGTACTTTGGCTAGATTTTCAATGCCCATATAATACCATGCTTTGGCTAGATTTTCAATGCCCATATAATACTATGCTTTGGCTTGGATTATATTACCCGGGATTTCCAGTTAATCTTGATATGTTTGAGGAAGGAGATGGATGTTGGAGCATTAGGCGGAAATAAGGTTTTAGCCTAATGGATTGCAATAAAAGTTGCCTAAGCATGCGAGGGGTAATTTTTGAAAACACTATACTATAATAAACTAGGGAGAAACTTATTACCTATAGTTGTACATATATGTACATATATACGTATGAACCTATGTATATACATATGTAGATATGTAAATAGCGGGACATTACTATTGGATAAGCTGTGATTCATCATTTTTAAATGGTGGCTTTAGCCATAAGAACTACATGGTCAAAATTTTATACAAGTTGTATCTATTTTATTTTTAGCCTCTGCACTTTCCCATATCTCCTTATTAATGTATAGAAAAAACACATGACGTAAGAATCCTCCCTAATGGGCAAGTTGTAAAGAAAGCAAGTTTTAATCAAGTTATGAACTCTCTCTCTCTCTCTCTGTAAAAACTGAGCAAGTTACAGCTTTTTACTTGCTCCTTTTTATTCCGATAATGAATTTGTTAAAGTGCTTTGCTTCCTTTCTTCTAGGGAGATAGAGATGGAGAGGGAGAAAGGTGGGGTCAAATCACCTCGTTCTTTCATTTAATAGCGCCCATATTTTTTTACCACTCCTATCTTTAAGTAATGCCTAGCATGTTAAAGATTTTCCAAGGATTTTTTTTTCGTCAAAGAAGGATAAAGCATTTTTTTTTGTGGAAAGTGGGAAAATATTGGAAAACATTTGAGGGAAATTTTGGTGGTAAATTTCAATGGAGAATTCTTAGGAGAGAATATTTTGGAAAATTATGAAATTCCTAGCAAACTGGTAAATTGTTATGAGGATAATTTGGAGGAATAATCCAAGAAAAAAAAGTTTTGGTATTTAAAGGGAAATGTTGTGTTTCAATGTGAAGGTCAAATATTTTGGGAAAATTTGACTAATAAGATTTTAAGGGAAATTTTCCAGGATTTTGTGTATTAAAGCAGTTTTTACATGGAAATGCTAATTAATTTATGGGGGAAATTCCTATGAGTAAATATTTAGGAAAATTTTGTAGAAATGTGAGAAAATCCAGGAAATTAAGAATAAAAATAAACTAGGAAAATAATATGAATAAAATAAAACTTATTTTATGCATTCGTGATAAGGACAAAAAACTGTGAAAGTTTCATAGAAAAACTTTTCAAATTCAAGATGTATATTTTCCTTATTTTTTTTACAACAATCATGCATACGAAATCCCGTCCCAAGCCCAACTAAAAAACAGGGCACAATTACAATTTTAATAATTTTAAAATTCCTTCTGATTTCCTTGCCAGGCAAAAAATTTCAAATAACAATAATACAAAATTTATCTTCATTTTTAGTAAATGTGGAAACATGGACAAAGGTTTTGACAAACTGACAATTTTTTTCCAAAAATTCACTAAATCTTGCACAAATTTCAGCACAATTTGAAAAATAAAAAAAAATTTGAAATTTAATTTTTTTTAAAAAAAGATTTTTTTCAAAAGATGTTCCCATAAATATTTGAGTAGAAAAAAATTTGTAAAACCTTGGAAGATAAAGAATTTCCCTACCCCAACCTCACCAAATGCAGAAACAAGGCTAATTCCATAGAAAACTGCTCCAATGGACACAATGCATTATGAGCAGATGATCCCCACAAAAAAACAATAATTTCTGCATTTGTCACTTGAACATGTGTCAATGACAAGGTCTTCCCCTCTCCACGCATTTACAAACACGTAATTTTTCCGGAAAACAAATTTATACATTTTTACAATGGCTCTAAATGGCCCCACTAATTAAGCCTTTTACTCTCCTCCCTCTATCAATAGGAACGAGAGGACTGGGAAAATGAATGCATAAGAGCTTTCCCCTCTCAACCTGTACTATTAAGCTCATGTGGCATGGACAAGTTCCCTTATAGGAGAGGCCTATTGATTTACATCTTGGCCTCTATCTACACCCACCATAGATACGGATCAAGTACCTGGAGACATGCGAAACCCCAACGCTTTGTCAACAACATTACTCACTGAGTTACACTTGGAATTTCTCTTAGAGCTCTTTCTCACTCTACATAGCATGTATGTACATACATGGACTATAGCACCGTAGGAATGTACACATCCACCAAGTGCTTGTCAATATGGACTTATCTCCAGCTCGGGATCTCCTTCCTCTCTATTTAACTACATGTATTTAGAGTAACAATATTTCTCTAGGGGAGCACCCATAACCCACACCTAACGCCTTTATACACATGTGCCTACAATATAAATACATTGAAGCCGTCCACATGTTATAATGGAACGTGAATAAAAATATATAGGACTTATTATGTAACTACCATATTAGTACCTATCAACCTCTACCATACGATTCTATACCCACTCCGGCCAAAACTAATAAGCCACTATAGTGGGCAAATTGAAGGAACTTTGGCCAAAACTGAGCTACTGTGAATTTTATACCTATATTTTGGCCACATATATGGGCTGTATATTGGTCAGAGTGTCCACTTTTGGGGAAAATCATACTTGTAGTATAGTCACATACTGGACTGTAGCCAAAATTGATGCATGCTCTTTTGCCGTCAAATTTTAAAGCCATAGATGGGCAAAATAGAACCATCTTGGCCAAAATCCTGAGAGTGGTCAAATCAGATCAAATTTGGTAAAATTGGAGCCACTTTGGCCGAATTGGAGCCACTTTAGCCATATTAGAGCCACTTTGGCCAAATTAGAGCCACTTTGGCTAAAATTGGAGCGCTCCGATTTTAGCCAACGTGGCTCTAATTAGAAGTCAAAATGGAGCTGTTTGGCCGCATTGGGGTAGTTTTGACAGCTCCATTTTGACCATAAAGCACAATGGCTCTGTTTCGGCCAACGACGCTTAAATTGCACCTCAGTGATATAATTTTGGCCGCATGGCTTTCTTTTGGCCACCATTGGATGATTTTGGTCATGTTGGCTCGATTTTAGCCAAAGAGGTTGTAATTTGGCCAAAGTGACTCCAATTTTAGCCAAAGTGCAAAGGCTCAATTTTTTGGCATAGAGGTTCTTTCCCCGAAATCCAGCTACTCTGATCAAAATAGATGGGATTTTGGCAATATTAAGCCACTTTTGGCCAAAATGAGGCACTCTTGGCCCAATATGCATCAACTGTAGCCACAGTAGTGGTACTCTTGGCCAAATATATTAACTCTGCTCAAAATTGAGCCAATCTAATCAAAACTGCCCATTATGGTCAAAATATAGCCACTGTCAAATTTGGCGCTGAATTTAAACCACTTTGCCTCCTCATATCCTAGTAACCCCATATGAACCATCCTATGCCTATAGGTGACAATTTTACCCATATCATATTCCTAATCCTACCAACCCATAAACCGACCCACAACCAAAGTGACCTTTGACCTTTCCAAAAAAATACCAAAACAACAATAAATCCCCACGACACTCACATGTAAAAATTATGTACAAAGAAAAAAGAAGCAAACCTGGTTGAACCAATCGCACGTCCAGGATCTTGTCCACTTGAGAGTTATAAGCCGTGATGTGGAAAACAACTTCAGGAGAGTCCTGTCAACCAGAAATCACTTTGAATACCAAGTGAGTATAGGATTTATATATGTAAGCATATACACACACTCCCCCACATAAAAAATACATATAGAGAAAAAAAGAGACTAAAAAGCTACAAATGATGCACCCAAAACCACTACCACCAAAAAAAAACTACAGAACAAAAAAAGGGAGAGGAAGGAAGGAAGAGAGGAGAAAAACTGTAGGAAAAAAATCCTATTAACTTTTCAAATCCAATTATACTATACGAGCCACAACATGTCAATTGTGAAAGTTGTGAGAAAAAAGTAAAGGATAGGGCCGAGAGAAAGGGTTGACACAACATTCTGCCTGTCTACATCCCGTCACTCTCTACAACGTTTAAACATCCCATAAATATTTTCCCCTTTTCCCCAAAGTGAAATGTCAATATATTTTGTACACGGAAAAAAATACCGGTGTTATTATTATTGTTGTTATTATTGGTATATGTAACAAAAGGGGAGAGAAAATAAGGAAGCCAAGAAAAAACATTGTCTCGTATTTTGTTACCACTTTTTTTCTCATTCACGTAATTTAATACTTTTAACTTTCCCATATTTAGAAAAAATTCAAAATGTTGTCACTTTTAAAAAAAAATTAAATTTTGTTCTCAGCTTTAATCGCGGATGAAAGGCAGGGCACCTCAAGTAATAAGAATTGAGTAAATAAGGGGATGAGAATATTTTTTAGCGTTTTTATTACATGAGTAAAATTTTCAATGTATTTTTGACATCTTATTGGGGAGGTTTTTGGGGGAAATTTGGGTTCAAAATTAAGGGTAGGGTCATTTTAATTTAGGTGAATATAAACATATCATCGGAAGGGAAATTTTTGTGGGAAATTATGATTCCGGGGCTAATGCTTGAGCAAAGGAGATAAAATGATATGGAAGTTGTGGAGGTACGACGTGGATAAAACGGGCAAAGTATTTGATGAGGTTGATGAAAAATTTGGGTAGGAGCGAAATATAACATTATTTTAATGGGGAAAATATTAGGGTAGGTCATGGAACTCTGATATATTTGGGATCGAGTCAAACAAATTGGGCGGATTTTGTCAAATAAATGGTTAAAATCGGCTGTTCATTGGGTATTTAAAAGGTAAAAGCTGGGTTTTATCAATTGATATTTTAAGGGAAATTTGATCCGAAAAGTTTTATAGGTTTTCCCTAAAAATTATAAAGCTTCTTTGCGAAAATTGGGACAATTCGTTAATTTAGGTGCTCGATGGAGTCAAATTTCTTGTAATACGCGGTCTAAAATATATGGTGAATGGGGTCGGGAAAAGGGTAAAGCGTTTAAAAAATGACTTCAATGGGGCCAAATACCTGGTCAAAAAACTCAATTAAATGGGTATTTCGAACTTTTGGACGTGATTAATATTTTAGCCTATCCCAAAATTAATGGGTTCAATCCATCAAATACCACGTCTTCCCCTTAAATCTTGAGCACAAATGGGTCAAAATCTCTTGGTTTTCCTTCTAAAATTGGGTCAATTCCGTGGTCTACCACCCCAGATTTGAAAAATGTTCTCAAAGTTCTCCCCCAAATCCGGTCAACTATCCCAATATATTATCGCCAATATTTCGTCAATATCACCCATGAGGGACCTCTTTCTTTCAAATGGGGCTGGAGTTATAAAATCTCATCAAACTTTTTACATCAAGTTAATAAAATATACCGGGCCCCTCAATGTATGTAATTTCCATCAAATATCATGTCATTGGACCCAAGGTTTTAGGATTTGGTCAAAATTTTTGTGATAAAAAGTGCTAAAATTCAAGGAAAACGGGCTGGGAAAATTATTCTAAAAAATCGCCCGTAAAAATGGCGGAAATTATAAAAATTTTCCCGCCAAATTTTTTACCTGAATACAGGTAATGTTGACAGGCACGAGGTCCTCGGACACTTGCTGCCATTTGACGGTTCCTCCGCCAGCAGAAGAAACATGAAAAACTTCAGCCCATAATCGAAGAAGATGACCATCTCTCTTGCTAAAGCTTCGGCTACTTGACCCTGCACTCCAAGGTGTATCCTCATAACGGTATGGTTTCCGACTCAACGGCCCACAGTTACAACTCAATTTATTCCCCATAGAAATGGAAAATCTCCAGCCGCAGGATGCCCAGTAACACGCACACACCGATTTCTTTTTGTTTTCAATCTTCGTATCCTTTTTCCTCCGAGGTCTCTGCAACTGTTTCTCAGTCTCTCTCTTTTTGTCTATGTGTGTTTTTCCCGACGTATAAACACACACACACACAATTTATTATGTCCAACTTATAAGTTAGCAGTTGTTCCTGCTCAAGGCTCCCACTCAGCCAAGCACGTCAGCAGTGGAATAACTCATTGGGAAAAAACGCATCCTGCCCAAAAATCCTTCGTATCTCTTATATCGCTTTCAATGGCTATGTAGTTGCAAATTTTAGGATTTCCCTCTGGACTAGCTCTCCAACATGGAAAAACTGAGGCGTACCTGGAAATAAATAAATAAAAAATTTCATTGCGCATATAATAAAATTTCTACTCCATCCCCGGCTTTTTCCGACCTCCCTTTTAAAATGCAGATATCCCAGCATTATTATGAAAAAACATTTGGTAAAAAATTGCCCCATTCATTAAATGATAAATTTTATTAACATTAACCAATCTTTACCCTCATTCCGATAAAAATTTTAGGCGATCCCACGATTTAAAAAAAATGTAAATAAATTGTACCCGAAAATTTTACACGAAAATATTCACCCAAATATTTCCCGGCCAAATTATTTGAAAATATCAATTTTAGATTCTCCTAATATTTGCCACCCCTATTATAATTAAACGAGCAACGAGGAGGATTTCCTCATTAAATAATCTCGACAAAAGTTTAGTGTAAATTTATTGAAATCCATTAAAAGTTTACCCCAAATGGTTAACCCGAATTTCATCCAACCAAATTACTTTAAAATATAACCCAACATTTAATACCATAATTCCTATGGTAAAACATCCAAATTTGACCCAGAATTGACCCCACAATTTCATAAAATATACAATAAAATTTTATCCCATTTTAGTTTGATTTTGACATTGAAATTAATAGCATCCCATTTTTATGCACCCCAAATTTGCTTCCTTAAACATATGCCTCCATCAAAACAAACCTCAAAATTTGACGCAAAATCTCTAATACCCAAATCCCCTCCAAATATCAGTCAAAGAGCCACTACCTCAAAATACAAAATAGTTTTTACCCAATTCTCTTCAAATACCTCCAAAATTTTAACCCTATTCCTATAAAATATCCCCGAAATTTCAACACAATCCCGTCAAAATTTCCCCAACAATTTACCGGCAATTCCCTTTAAAATATCCCCAAAATTTTAACCCAATTCTTTCAAAACGTCCCCAATATATATTTTTGAACCAATCCCTTTATAATATCCCCACAATTTTAAGCCCCATCCCTTTAAAACATCCCCAAAATTTTAAACCCCATCCCCTTAAAATATCCCCATAATTTTTAACCCAATTCCTTTAAAATATCCCCCAAAAGTTTCAACCCATTTTCATTTAAAATTCCCTAAAAATATACACCCCACAAAAATTCCACAAAATTTTCGCCCCTAAGATCCTGAAAATGTTACCCCCAAATCCCCTTAAAAATATCAACTTTAAAAACTTCAAGAAAATAAAAAGTGTCAAAATTTACCCAAGCCTCCATGTGAAATTACTCCATGTATTTATCGGGCCGAACCTGGGCAATAGAGAATAAATGGTAGAGTAGAAAAAAATCCTAGTGAGTGAGTGAGTGAGTGAGTGAGAGAGAGAGAGAGAAAGAGAGAGCAAGGAACTAAAGGGAAAAAGATTCGCAA
>JAQFXU010000856.1:0-38798 GCA_034693705.1 Spatulosminthurus flaviceps
ATGGAAGTATTTTTTACAATCATCACATGTGGAGTACCTACGTCATGAAAGAAATGACAGTTTTTTGCGGTTCCTGTGGAATTTACAAAAGTGGACTTATTCCAGTTTGATTCTAAAGTCCTCATATATTTCCCCTACCCATGCACATAAATTAAAAAGTGCTAACATCTATGTATCCACAAAGTGTCCGCCAGATGAAGATCTACGAGCAAAGCTAATTATGGAGCATGGGCAAATGAAAAAGGATGAGAGAAAAAAAACCAGACAAACTACAATTTCAAATTCGACAGTTTTCCACAGAATCAATTATTATTAGTAGTAGTGTTTGGAGCTATACACTTGCGTTTATCATTGGAACATATAAATATCATGAGTCAAGGAATACAAAAACAAGACGACAGCTCATATTATTACGTATTCAACTTGCGTATAGAAATTAGTCGATAGCATATGCTGCAATTTCTATGCAATATGGATCCCACCCTTGGAAAATATGCCAAGATAGTTTACATAACAAATTAATTTCTCCCACTGACGACATGAATATATTACCCTTTTTATCCTTACATCTTAGCTAATAAAATATATACATTCCTATACGTATATATATATATATATATATATATATATATAAATATGTATTGTCATACATCAGTTTGTACATCTTCAAAATGAAAATTTCATCTCCCGTAGAATTTTACTCCTCTTCATCATCCAAATTGACAAGTTTAGCTCTTCTCAGCCCTCTTGTTATCAGTATTGACGGCTAAATTATATAGTACTTGAAAAGAGAACGTGAACATGTCTACATGCATTTAAAGCGGGGATTAGTTTTCTCATCCTCCACATTTTGAATTTCAACCCCAAATTATATTCTAGACCCCCTCCCAGCTTCCATAAACCAAACACTCCATCGAATTCTTCCATTAAGTCGTAACAATTAGCTGGATTTTTTTTCTTGAGCATTAAAGGCACGTTTTAGCTCATGAACATGGAATTTCCCTTTTGACATTTCACCCTCAAACTTGATTCCCAAGGACGTTTCAACCAACATTAGAGATATCTTATGAGCTTGAACTGTGGCAATTCCGCAATTCAAACGGCTAAACTCTCGCCAGTAATCAGTAATTTTTTGAACCCTCCGCAGAGAGGAATTTAGAGATGAAATTTAGTTGACACGATGAGTCCATATTTTAAGGAAATGTAATTAGCAGGCTGAACTAGAAGAAAGAATCCACTAAAAATCCAAAGGGCAATCCAAAAACCACGATGAGAAAAAAAACATTGATAAAATTGAGATTTTGATTACAGAGCTCATTTTCATGTTCATTTAATTAAGTCCACTCCTCCGATATATAGGCTTGGCCAAAATACCAGCCTCCAAAAACGTAGCCCTTACCAAAGAACATAAGTCCAAGCTTATGAAAGGGACTTATCTAGTTACTAAGTTGACTAGCAATAAGTATACCATAAGAACTTTCTAACTATATGTCAGACATAGTAATGAAAAAGAGAGAAAGGGAGAGATGAGAAATGTCATTCAAATTGCATCCAGCTAACCATCGTCTAACGTATATAACGTATATATATGAGAAATAAACATATATGTGTGTGTATTGTTGGGGGAAGCAAATGATAAGTATGTAATCTAAAGGTAATTGCTCTGCCACATATAACAAGGCCGAAGAATTTATGACTCCTTCCTACTTTTCCTATGTTTCCTATAATCTACGTACTTGCATACGCCGCCAATGCAGAGCAATTGCTAGGAACTTGCTTCATTTGCACTCACACTTGACTGGTACAGTGATGAAAATTTACTGCATTTCATTTATACATACGTATAATAATATAGCATGACATATATACCCCGCTAACTACCAACCACTCCAAGGCTTCCATGACTATAGCTCCATTTTAACTAAATGTCTATACAAGTTATATTAGTTGGGAAAAGCACAACACTTTTTCCTCTCTCTCTCTCTCATCCAATGCTACTACCCATGTACTTCCCATTTTATGTGATTTGGCCCGAGAAACTTAAACTTGTTTAATCCTTCATAGTCGTAAACATTGTGTACAGATACAGACTCAATACTGTCTCCTACTACTCCCACACACATTTCAAATTTCCCTCTTGTGTTTCCCTCTATTCCCTCCATACTAACATTCTACATTCCATATAAATACACACATACAAATATATATTTATATTTTTTTTTCTATGGATATAAATCTACACGTGCACCTCCTGCCCTAACTTGTCGCCCTCTTAAGTAGTTATTCTCAATCAAGGACTATATACTTGAGGCCTTACATTAGCCAAAAAGTTAGGAACTAGTAATAAATATAAGTATAAACTAGGATTTCTACTTGCAGAAGGTACAACGTTCCAAAGAAGCCTCCATACCCAGCCTATTTTCCCTGGAAGAAGAAGTAATCACAAGTTTTAGAAGGTTCGAATGAAAAGGATGATAAACTACCGGAGAGAGAGAGAGCGGAAAAGAGGTAGGAGGAAAAAAAGCACGTTGGAATAAATATGTCTACCTTCTACCAGAACATGTAGAACTACCTTGATTTCCCCTCATTATCTCCGGTACAGTACAAGCGTACAAGGCTGAGTCAGTTAGTGAGACAAGGAAGCTACAGGCAGGGCTATATGAATGTGATGCAGTCACAAGAAATAAATTATCTGGATTTCAATCCACTCCCTCAATCTCCTCTCTACCTTTGTCAGAACTAGCAAAATCTCCAGGTTATATTTGAGCTAATTCTACACTTTTCTATGTAGTTCCAACGGAGATATGATGAATCTCGTAATAAACCGTGTGAAATTTTTACCCCTGAGCCTCCTCATTCCCTTTTATATACACACACTTGTAGCCTGATTTCTGAGTAGTTTCTCCTCCTCCCACCATGTAATTACTCTCACAGACATTTATTCCAATTGACTATACACCAGAGGAAGGAATCGTTACCGGGACTGCTTTCCTACACCTCAACATACTAAACTCTACATACTAACCTAGGAGTAACGTGATGAAAGGAGAGTAAAGCCTTGCGCAATGTAAAGTTAAAGACATATTTATCCATAGTTATTAGTCTAAACGAATATGAAGAATCTCTGGAAATACTATTCTCTCCTCACTCTATAGCTCATTAACTTTGAGTATGTATCCGAAATTCGGACCATCATGTACGGCTCCAGTATCTCTCTTTATATATAATTTGCTGTGAGATCTTGAAAAAGACTCTCGAAAGTATGAAAAGCTAAAATTTATCCATATAATAATATATGGATAAACAAAGGCTTATTTTCTCTATACACAGTTTACCTTCAAATCATAGACTTTACACAGGCGCTAATAAAAACTTACATACTCATGTGTAGACAAGGGAGAAACACATGATGGGGGGATCAGTAAAATATATAAACAAATAATAAATATGCATACACCTGTACAAGCACCAAGATTGTGAGCATGAGTGTAAAGTCAGGATGACGAGAGATAGGGAAAATACAAGCATGGAAACTTTTCTTACTTCTCCATAAATATATTTCCATGCACTATTGAAGTCACTTGAAAGACCAAAGACTGAATTATAGCCAAATATATAGGTTTACTGTTCCTATATAGTTATTATATAGTGTGCTACATTAGCCATTTACTAAGCTACTACTACTACTCCTCCTGCTCCCCTCAATATATCAATACTACATACATGGAGTAAAATACGAGTGGTTTTATAAGTGGCAGTGTAAACATTGGTCTTGCAGATTCTCTCTCTCTCTTCTCATCCATTGACTACCTTATTACGTTGAAGCACTTGCTCTCTCTCTAAATTTACAGACTTTACAAGCACTTTACTCATTTCCCCATATTAAATGCGGCTCAAACAGGCAAACACACCGGGCACCTTTCCCACACACTCTATTTTAAGCAGAGTCAGAGACTATACAAACGAAGGACTGCGGAAGGAAGCCCAGTCTTGTGAACCAGAGAGAGAGAGAGAGAGAGCGGAACATAAATTCAAAACGTTTACGCAATTTTCGTAATGTTGGTAAAAGCTGAGCTCAAACATGGTAAATAAAATGTCTACATAGGCAGCTTGGACGGACATGGAGACGACAAAATAGCTTGTTTAAGCAGAGCCCCACCACATGGCAACATAAGGGAATGTACATAGTGAAAGATTGAAAATGTCTTGGGTAAATGAGGAAAACATTAAATATAGAGGGAAAATCTATGAGGAAAAAGAGGGAAATGGGTTTAACCAAAAACCAAAGCCTTGACGTCAAGTCCTTTCGCTATCTAATACTTTATGGACACAAATAAAAAATAAGTATACATACAATTGTTATGTTGGGAAGCCTCTTCCTATTAATATCACTGGCACATGTGCTTCTGTGGTAGTAAAGACAGACAGGGAGGATGTAGTAGGGAAGGGAAAATCGCAATCTATACGATACTTGCGCCTAATACTTGGAATCCTTTACGTAAGAGATTTTCCCTCTAAGTATATGCCACTACTACTACACTCTGTTTATGTAACAACTTGACATTTACCTTCTACTCTACATGATACGTAGAATTTCTTTCTATAACTCACATACTTATTGGCTACGATATCAAAACTTGACAATTGTGTGAGCCTGTTGTCTGAAAAAAAAAAGAATTATAATGGGATTTTATCATTATTGTGATAGTAACCATAGATTGGTTAAGAAATAAGAATATGAGTGGTAGTCAAGGAAATGAGCGGTTAAACTTCATCGTAATCTACCCAAGAATCTACAGTAGAATTTTCAGCGGATAAAGTCCAGCAATTTTCTTAGTAATAGTAAATATCTTCCAGCCCATTAATTGTACCATAATGCAACTACATCCCGCAAATTGGTCCACTTCAAAAATTATCCGTATGAATAATTTTCTCGTAGGAGAAATTTCCATGTGAATTTTTCCTGCCTTTGGATACAGCAAAATAAATTAAATGATTGTTGGAAAGAATTTATGTGGAACTTGGGAGCGTATTACTTACTGGGAAATAATATGTTTTTTCCATTACCTTCAATTTTGAAAATTATTCCACCTTTCAATATTAGGGAGAAAATTAAAGGAATTTAAATAAGTATCGGATGTAATCAAATGTAATAAAGGGGAATGATATTTGTGGGAGAAAAATAAATCATTGCATTTACATTCGCTATAAGGGAATCCTACAACATTGAGTTATATTAGTGTAGTGTACATGGGCCTATGTATGTATGTAGAATTGTAAACGAGAAGGGTTGCTGATACTTGAAACTATTCTAATAAAATAAACTATCTCATCCTGAGAATGCAATACTACCCGACAAAATATTGAAACTTGAAGCTTTTAGTGGCTCATATCTTCTCTCAAATAAGGTAGAGACAAACACACATGAAATATTTAGAGTAGGCTCTAGTATATGTTTTTTTACAATACCAACTTTTTCAAGGCTGATAAAATATTTGAGCCCAAAACTTTCACTGCTTCTTCTGCCTCAAAGTAAAGAAAAAATTTCAAGTGGGACTTTCACTTGAAGAGACACTAAAATAAGCTTGAAAATTGCAAATTTTATTCCGACTTTCCTCTAGTCTGCATAATATATTCAAGAAAATTGTATTTCATTTGAAAAAGCATTCCCAACATTTCCACTACATAATGATTATACATAGATATTTACCATGATCTAAGGAAATACAAAGATCACAAGTTAGTTTATAGAAAGGGAATTTTTAATGGACGAAAAGTTAGCTGAGCAATTTATTAATAATTATAAATTATTACTACATGGCAGGAACAAATACCAAGAGAGGAGCTAATTAAAATATCTTTAGTTGGACATTTTCAAGGGAACGTTCCCTCACTCTACTCTCCGAACACATACACTGGAATCCACCCGAGGACAAAGTTAACTGGCTGTGGTTCTTTCGTTTCACCAAAGGAACCAGAATTGCCTAAATTACGAAGAATCAAGCTTTACCAACTCATGCAATCAGCTCATGATTATTTATCACTCTATGTATTCCACCCCGTCCGACATTTTGGTTGAACCTACCACTAAACCTACAATACAATATTGTTCTGTACCGCTTTTAAGGAAGAAAAGTGACGTGAAATACTTAAGAATCGATTGTTCTACGTTTGAGGAATAAAAGAGGTTTTTGTTTTCAGTCTCTCTCTCTCTCTCTCTCCTTTTCTCACTTGGAGAAAAGAGAAGTGGGGCGGAATGAGGAAGGAATAATAACGGTCATGTCAAGGCTCCCAAGGAATCCAATTTTTACAGGAATTGAAGTCATTTGACTGTAGTGGCAGATTTTATAAAAACACATGTTCCACAACCTATAGGGTAAAGGGGGAGGAGAACGGCACAGAACTCCGACCTACTCCGGCATTTTTATTAACTTGGCAAGAAAAACGAGTGGGCTAGAGTCGTCTTGAATGCACAAGAGAATTCAAGAGAAGAAGAGACTCCCAGAGACATGGTACTTTTATCTCTTCAAAAGTCTACACATCCACAAGATGAGATGACATTTCGGCCCTCGTAAGTCCAACTAACGGATATTGCTTGCTCATTTCCCTCCATTTTCCTACTCAGCCAACCAACAATGCACATATGTGGGAAAAAGACAAGGCCGGTTTGGAGAAATCAAATTTCAGCCACTCTTCCCTCGCAAGTCGCAAACTGATCCCGTCTCACTTACACCACTTTATTGTTTAGACTCATTCTAATCCCTAGTCCCTATTCCCTATAGCTTCTCAATTTTAAAACTCCGCTCCTCTCCCTCCTTATCAAGTATTATGTCCTGCAATTAGAATCATGGGAAAAAAGTAATACATTTTTTTAAATTCACGTCCTACACATTTACATTCAAGAGGATATACGTTTAATCCAACTTGAGTTTTTATCCTGAAGTACATACAGTAATGTAATTAATAAAGAGACAATACAATTAACCATGGATGCATCCAAATATCCCTCACTCTCCAACATTTCAAGTACATCTTTGCTAACAAGCCATGACATGTACTTGTTGAAAGTATTGTCCTATTATTGTATTAACGTTTGTGTATTTACATAAATATAGTCTTTGCTTAAATCATGGAATTGAGCATTCTCTCTTCTTGGAATAATTTCCAGGCTTCAATATCCAAGGATATTGTAATTAAAATACAATTTATTATTATACGTAATAGGGAATTTCAATGTGGGGGAAGGGCGCTTAACTTAATTTTAGCAAATGATATCGGCCTTGGTTCTCTGAATCAGATCATAGGGACTAAGTAAGTACTCAGAAGGAAATGTTAGTGTAAAAAGAGTGACGGCTGCGTCAAGTCCTGCTGAAGGAAAACATGACTCCCGAAAAGAAAGAGGGTTTCGTGAGAAGGATGTGTTTTTCCCCGCATTGTACAATCGAGTATAAAACTATAGGACTACATGGACGGCGTAAAAGCGAGAGAAAGGAAAGTACAGGAAGATTAGGAGCTACATGTTATTAACTTAATGAAAGCCATGTACAGAAGACAAAGACTGGCTGGAGTAATCAGATCTGGAAGTTTATTTGCTTTCAGAAGCTGGTTTAATCGGAAATATTTGGTTTACTACTCACGCAGACAACACGCACACACACACACATACACACGTACACCCATTATATAGACAATACTATATAATGTTATACTTGCCATGATAAACGGTAGCCTTGAAGGTGTATAGCGGAAAATATATGGTCAAAGAGACGGGAAGGAATGGATGGACGGAAGAGAGTAAGAATTAGAAGAAGAGGAAGAGGAGGAAAAGCACATTAAATGGATTGGGTGGAGAAGAAAATGTCTTATTGTCGGTAATGATGAAACTTCTTAAATATCCCTTTTTATATTATCTGTGTATATACTGAGAGACAAAAAACTCTCACTCTCTCATCCATTTCTCAACGTGTCCTCCCCACACTCTCATAGTTTCTCATTTTTATTATTCTTCTTCTTTTTCCTCCATCATCTGTGCGACAATCCATCAATGATACTCACATTATACAAGAAGAGTCGTCTCAATTTCAATCAATGTTTTTGGAATTGGAATAAAATCATTTGGTTCCTCCACTCAAGTTCTAACTCTCCCTGTCTTCCTTTCTCTGTCTCCCACTTGTGAATCCTCCATAGCGTGAGTAAGTGCGCTCTTATGGTTTTGTAAGTGTGTTAAGTAGTTTCCCTTACAAATACACACGCTTTTATTAGATATTGACTTCTCCTTTTATCTGTAAATGGTTTCCAAGTCCCTCCTAAACTTTGATTTCTCTCTCTCTCTCTCTCTCTCTGAGTGAGTGACTACAAGTACCTGAGTCTTTGATTTGAATAATAATTTTCTTCAGGATTCAACACACTACACATTTCATACTCTTCTTTTAGTTTTCCTTCTCTCAGACTGACTGAGACGACGACGACGTCGTTGTTGAAAGGACAAGTTTGAGGTGGTAATTAGTTGGAAAATAACTTTGAATGTATAGTGACGGACAGCCATAAAAGGACTTTCATACAATTTAAATAGCTTATTACAATGCAATGCAAGAGACATGTTCGTGTATGCAGAAGGGAGATGAATGCGTCTATATAGGAAGGGGATGGCACTTGTTCCAAACTTTCAACATTCACAGCAAGAATAGATTTATATAGAAACAAACTACGAGCTCAACAAGACTACTGAATCTGACACTAAAGACACTTAAAAGTTTCCATCACTTCTTATTATCTATTATTACATTCTTTTGTATAAGTATTCCTACAATTAAACTATACTCATTGCATGGAGAGAGTTAGACTCACTTTATAAATCTCAAGCCGTTCCGATTGGAGCTAAATATATGAATCTTTTGTGGCTTACAAGTATTAATAGTAGTACTATAATATACAGGATCCTATAGTCACAATAATTAGAATGACGTTCACCAATACTATCGTCGTATTGAATGAAGATTCTCATGTCAAATAAATCTTCAAGTGTATAAAAGCTCCGGGTTTTAGTTTCACAGTAGTAGTAAAGAGTTGGATGGGAAGCTCATTGAAATCATACGAGATGATATAAGTTAAAAGTTTTCGCTCTCTCTCTCTCTCTCTCTTTCTTTCTTTCCTAACCCACAGAGTTGTCAAGCTAATTGCCTCCAGTTTTACAAGAATTGAAAAATGTTCGAGTTCATTATTTTATCGATTTCAAGCTGATATTATTCTCTCTTCCTCCTCTTCCTTCTACTATAGTATTTGAATGTGTCTCCTACATAGCTGCATAGTAACTTTAACGAGCTCATTTAATTTGCTACTGTGCGAGAGAGGATACTGGTAGAGCTGGGAAATGTGTGAGGGATTTTTCCTTCCAGGGCATGCAGACTATATACTATGTAATAATGTGGAGGGCGAGGAATTTTAATTGTGGCCCAGATTGGAGAAACAGATTTCTTTGACAGGGATAAGTACTACGTATGCATATTTACAAGGTAATGAGTTGGAAAGTTCCAAGGAATATTATTATTTCCCTGAGTAGATGGTTGTTAGAGGAAGAAAGATAAGAGGCTGAGTACTTAACAGGTCTTCAAGTAAAGTAGATGAGTAAATGGGTGTAAGTATTTTTCCAGCTAATTTAGCACTTTGATTAATTTAGAATGAAAGAGAAATTCACATGGAGGAATTGAGGAGTGTTGGAGGAAAAGGTTGGAGAAATTTTTGGGCAAACTTTCATCCAACGATTGAATTTAATTTTATTTCCCCCAAGTGTGACAAGACGGGTGACAGATTTTGATTTGAGCGTTAAATTGAATGAAGAAACTTTGGTAATTATTAGAGACTCTTTGAAGAAAATCTACCTCATGGGGGTTGTTGTGGAATTCCAAGTACGACTCGTACCTAAAGTGTTCTTTTAGGTATCGTTCAAGGCAATCAAGGAACCCGTGTTATTTTGACAGCAGAACATTAATCAAAATCCAACAAATGAAAGAGAGATGAAGAGAGCGAAGGAGAGAGAGAGAGAGAGAGAAGTCTAGAGTGTATAATTCAAAGCAAAGATGGCCAGATTTACAATGATTGAAGGAAATCCGCTTTGTATTCATAACCTAACCACGAGGCCATGTGTCTACGATTTCAAGACCAAGTATAGTTCAAGTAGGAGCTTCACTTCTCAAATGTCACAAGTCACAAATACGTTTGTGTGCAAGGCATACAAATGCAGCTGATAAAGTTATCTTCATAAATGAGAGGAAAACATGAGAGAGAGAGAGAGTTTGCAGTTCATTCCGTTTCCCTCCACTCCGTTCGTGTCGGTGACTTTACATGAAGCCAAGCTCCAACTGGAGCAACCCTACTCGCTAAATTTTTCCTCGGTTTGTTCCACCATAGACTATGGGCTCCAAGCTACTCACCACCAATTAAGCTCACCTTGGAATGTGTGGAGCTAAAAACTATGTGCTGCTTGCTTCAATGTATTTAATTAATTAAAATGAGGACTCGTGCAATTAATACCCCTGTTCCAGTTCTCTCATAATTACATAACTACCCAGCATTGTGATTGTGTAGTCCACAAGCATCACTTTTTCCTTGAGGGCAACATTCCCTTTCAAATACTACATCCATACAACAAGTGAAGAAAGTAAGTCTAATAATACAAGAGGGTCCTTCAGCTTCCTCCCCGAGTGTGAGGCAAGCATGAGGTGAGACTTGTTGAGGCTCCTCGGCTGGAAAGTCAAGACTCGAGAGAAAATACAATGTGTAAGAAAATAAAGTGGCTACTCAATAATACTCGGAAAAGGTTCTAAAAACCAGGAGAAAGTGTGGGAAAGGCATGTGGGAAAATGATACTCTCCATACTTCCTCCCCAAGAAACTTAATTGTCTTGAGAAAAGGTATGTAGCGAATACGTGGATGTCTACAAGGAGCTATATAAATATGTAGACATAGAAAAGGGGGACCTTATATTACTTCCCCGACTGCTATAGAAAAGTGACTGCAAGTGAACATCTTATCGAATGGAAATCCTGTTTTAAATTGATCGTACTTCAATTTACATTCCATCTAATGGGATGTGAACTATTGTCGCTACTAATAACCCACACATTCAATGTCATCAGAACATTTTCATTGTACAAGCCTGTTTAGGCAGACTCTGCGTGTACTCCTCAAAGGGAATTTTCCAAACTTGACTTATGTACGTCCTTTTCAACGAGACGAACAAGAACAAGCTTCAAGAGAGAATATTGTTGTAGAAGAAGGAGGAGGAGACGACGACGAAGAAGAAGAATAAAAAGAAGAAGTAGAAGTATTGGGAAAGTGGAAACTTATTTCCCTCCACGAACGTCCATAGGATTCCCCAATGATTTCTAGAGAAAATTTCACCATTCAATTCCTTACTCTCTTCCCCACTTTCATTCATACATACTTACGATGGGCCATGCATGTTCTGACTGTTAAAATACGGATGTATAAAAGATTCCTTCTCTCTCTCCTTTTACACCTCCAACTTCATAAAACTTGCAATGCTTCCAGGGAAATTTAACAAGCAAGACATGTAATCTGTTCTTTACTGCGCTTTTACTCTCTAGAGTCTCTGTACCAGCTCAGTATGAATAAAGGTGTTGGAATAACTCCTCTACTTTTATGGCTACACCTTATTTGCATGGCCCCCTTTTTTTAAAAAAAAAACTAGTAATTGCACATCATACACGATGAAGGGAATGTACATGGTGGAGTCTTGTATGTATTTTTTTTATCTTCGTCTAAAATTTCAAATGTGTACATGTGTACTTTATTTTTATGACTTTTCTTTTATAAGAGGAACATGTTGAAAATAAGTACATGGCTAATTAGAAGGCTATCTGTGTCTTGACAAGATTTCCAGAGAGGGGTAGTTGTAATAAAAATCTCTGCCACTGTTTATTCCAATATGAAGTGGAATTTTTATTTCCTTGTGTACGTTTATATCTGACTGTGTATCAAAATACTTTCATTTAAAGACTCAATGATGATGAATGATGACATGAAAACAAGTATAGTTTTTTTTTTAAAAAAAAGAGATCTGGTTCTGGATCTGTCTTTCAACTTCTTTGAATTCCCCACCCCTGTCATGTATTTTCCTCTATAGAATAATTTGTAGAATTGTATGGGAAAAGAGAAGAAACTTTTTAGCATTATTTTTTCTTCTTCACTCACTTACAACTTTTTATATTTATTTATGTTTCCGAGGAAATATGTACAGTGAATTGTGAATTAGGTCGGCAATTATATTTAAATGACTTGAAATTTTTCTCCTCCGTCTTTTATGGCTTCAAACTATACAATGCTGGATGGTTGTAGAAAAAATTCAAGTAGCTATATGTATATAGACTGTCTGGCTCTACTCCCCGGTCCATTACAAATCCCTCTTCATTCCTTTTATATGGTATTAATTTTATATAATGGGTAATAGCTGTAAAAAGAAGTGCTCTGGCGGCAATTGAAAAAACAAAATAGAATAAAACTTTTCTTTTGATTTCCTGTGTGACTTGTTCCCCTTGTGTAAGTGTGCTTATGTCGGAGCTCTCTCTCTTCTAGATATGTGTGTTTTTGTTTGTATGTGGATGTATATTATGTGTGTGTGGAATGTATATTGAGAGACACAAGGACCCCTGTCTACTATAGCCAAATAAAACTTTTGTAAAATGTGGGTGAAATATGACAAACTTGCCAGCTATCCGTTCTATATACTATTCTGGTGTATATTTACTATAGAGTCACTTCACAATCAGACTATTTAACATCCTTCAAGTAGTAGTTGGAGGACGTGCTTATTACAAATGTGATACGATTCCAGGATTGACGCATCTTTATCACAGAGCTCCCGTCCATGTATACTGTAACAAATACCGACCTTCCAAATTCTAACTCTTCTCCCTCTGCAGGGAGGAAATAATCAATGGTTTTTAATTATTATTTGATTTTTTTAAACCTATTTGTGCCTCGTCCAGTTTCAGGCACGGGTTATTTTACAGTTAAATGTGGATTCATGAAAATGTTGCATGTATATTTTGGAATGGAAACTTGATTGGTAACGTAATGAAATTTTAAAAATTAATTTTTGTACCACCCCCTCCGCCGCCCGCCTCTCATTTTCCGAGAAAATCTCAAATAAAATACAGAGATATGATAATCCTTATGGTTATTAAACTAGTTTGGTTTGTAATTGGATACGTATACATAGATATATTTGGGTATTTTGTACATATATGCATTGACAGCAACTGAATATCCACCTCTTCCGAATCTGGGAATGAAATGGTTGGTGAAGGTAAGGATTTAATGAGAGTTGATGTGATTTTCTAATGTGCATGGCATAGATAGAACATGTTATTTTAGAGCTTTGCTAGTATTTGTAAGTAAGTATAGTTGGTTTTAGAGAATAAGGAGAGAGAGAGAGAGAGACAAAAACGACAAATTGGGAATGAGTGGCCGGACCGGATGTATTCAAAGATTCATGAATTATTTAAATTCCATCGTGGACGGCCAGAAAACTTTTTAGCAGTATTAATTTCCCTCGGTGCAGGAACAAAGTGCTCAAAGGACTGAGCCCATCACACGTCATTATTCCTCGTTTGTATGAGTTACTGGTGAGTGAGTGAACCGTGTAGCAGATGTATAATAATTATACAACTTGTACACAAACACAACACTATATATAGTCACTTATTGATGTATTGTCTAGGGCTCTTGCCACTACCCCTGTTTAACTACTACACAACGACATAAACTACTACTACAAGAGAAATTACAGTTACAACCATAGCAGATTCTGGTAAAACAAGCTCCACTACAAATCCTCACTCTCCCATCACAGCCCAGCACATACATACGAGGCACGGTTGGAAACTAATTTAAAGTTTGTAGATGCAATGGCATGGACAACATTTGCGATACGCGTGAAAGAATAGATACCTTGTGCACCATATGAGACAAGTCATAAAGTCAGAATGAGAACAAATATTAAACATTGACATGAACCAAAATAAATGTCAATCTTTTTACAAAATTCTCCACCTTTCAAGTATGTATGTGTATATACGTGGATACATGTGTGTATGATTAAAGGTCCCTGTACTCCTTCCCTTTCACGTGTAAGTAATATTAGATGAGGCTTTGCAAAAAATATAGGACATTGTTACTCTGTTTGACAATTGCATATAATCAGGACTTCAAAGGCTGTAGCTTCCCTTTGACTAAAGGCATTCCCTTCAACAGTTTTCAAGCCTCGGTCCTTTTAGCATGGTTACCATGTTAACAAGGAATGGAATAAAAATTGTGGCAAATATTGTTTTGCGAAGGTTTGTTTCCTTGGAAATAATAAAAGGCTGGTAACTTAAGAATCTTGGAAGAATAACAATAGATACTCGGGTGTACACGGACAGTGTGAGTAGATGCAGTGCAATGGAACAACTAAAACTCAAGTCACGTTGTAGACTAGTTGCGATAACAAAAGATATTTCACTGGTTTTACACACTTTATTCCTATATCTTGAGCAAAAATACCTCTTGGAAGTTTAGATGGAAGGATTTTAGCTCTTAAAGTTCGTATCTGGATGATTTACAGGATGCATTACGCCTGCCTATGTATATGTAATGAGATAGCCTTGTTGCTTTCAAATTCTCTGTGTGTATTATGTAAGCCCAGAGGAGTGAGAGAACTTGACTTCGGATCCAGTCCTATTACACAAGTGCAACTATACAACCACATTTGTGATCAGCTTCAGCTTTATTCTTAGTATAACTGAATCACTGACCTTACTATATAGCCATAGAGTTCTAAAAGGCCTGGACGACCATCTAATTTAAATGTACAAACTTAGACCATCAACATAAATTTGACTGTTATGGAGACAATAGTAATGCAGTTGAAACTCTCGTAAATGAATTGTAATTCAACTCAATGTATATAATCGGATCAATTTATCTGGAAGTTAAAATTAAGAAATTAGCCAATTTTCTGGGGAAAGTGAAATTTCTATTGTTTTCCTTTTCCCAGGGGTCCTATGCTTGTAAAGGTCAAATATTTTTGTAGGAAATTACTACGGGCAAAATGTATGCAATTTCATTTTGCAATTATTTACACAGTTATATTCAGTTCCAATGGTGACCACTTTGTCTTTAAATACTATATAATATTACAGTAAAACAACACTTCTCAACACTATGTAAAAGAAGATCACATTTATAAAAAAATATTTTCTCCCAAATTCACATTCACACCACCAAGCTACAAATACATGGAGACTTCAAGCCCACTCTTTTTTATCCCCCCGTTTCCACCTCCCATTGTATTTCTTTCCCCACAAACTCGCAAAAACTCCTCTAATCTCCACAATGAAAAAGTTGTGAGTCAAGTAAAGTTTCCTTGTGTACGTGTGTATGTGTGTGTGTGTGTGTAAAGGACTGTCACTTAAAAAAATTACAACTTTTCCTCTTGTTTTCAAGGAAAACGATGAGAGCAAAGGTGGTTGGAAAAATACAAGGTGGGCAATGTAAAAAAGTGACATTTTGTCTCCCGACCCACAACTCTCTTTCAATTTTAGTTACTTTCCATAGATGAAAAAAATGCAAACGTCAAGTGAACTATCAGAGCAACTATTATACTTGAATGTTAAAAATATCTCCCTTTACTTTCATTTGCTTGTATGTATATAACGTTTATGCTGTAGTAAAAAAGCCTACCTGATTTATAATGATTCAGGACATTAGCATATGTTTTTTCTCTAGACAATATCAAGCGTAAAAATAAGATTTGGCCTTTTTTAAAACATACTGCACATTTTAGTGATTCTTTGTTATTATTGCTATACTGTAAAAACATGGAAGACACTGGGACTGAGACAAGCATCTGCCAGAAGGAAGTTTACTATATGAGAAATATCAAGCGGGACTCTGCTAGGTCTGTAGATAATTCTAAAGATTCACATCGTTGTTAAATATTTCAAGTGCTCTCTCTCTCTCTCTTTCTATTCTATATCTCTGCCTCTCCTGCTTCCCATGCTCACTCACTCATGACCAACCAAGAAAATTAAAGAGTCTAAGGATTTTAAAATTCCTTTTCTATTGCATAAGCACGCCGATAGATACTCCATGGTTCATTATACACTTCACATTCCAAATTCTCGACATCATGAAACACTTAATAGTCAACTTAAACGATAAATTACAAGGGCTCACACATGCTTCAATCCCATAACTATACTCTCCTTCCATCCACCAAGCTCCTGATTATTCTATAATTCTTTTCCTATTTTTCTATACTTTGTAAGTTTCTTTTTGTGTTGGAAAAAAATATTTACTCAATCTTCAATGTTCACTCAACCTTTTGTTTTATAGGCAAAGTATAACTATATATCTATATATTTTTTAAAAGTAAAGTTTCGAGTCATATTTCTCTTTCACCTTTGGTCTTATTCTCATTCGCTCTTTTAATTTACCTATAATTTTTACCACGGATACTCTATAGTCATCATATGGATGGGAAAATATGGTCACGAGTGTGGATGAATGTTATATATAAAAAATCCTTGATTAAAAGCCTCTGCTTGACTTTGAATTGCCAATCTTATGCTTGCAACACTCGTCAGTATGCAGGCAAAAAATCCCAAGACAATGAATTTTTAGGTGACTATACATACAACCTTTGTTTAGTAGTTAAAGGATTTTTACAAGAAATCACAAGAGAATGGAGCTCTTCTCACACTCAAGCTAAACTATGCACTTGAGCTAACTTGTTTCGTCACTGCATTTCACACTAATACTTATTATTTACTTACATACCAAAAGCCAATAAAATTCGAGGGGAGAGAATCTTGCAGAAATCCCAAGGATAAAGATTTTATTTTATATAGCTGACAAAAATATATGAGGGGTAAAGAAAAATTCCCTTCCCTTTAGAATTAATAAACGCTGGAATATTTTCAAAAATAAAAAGAATCCCATCTGAATTTTCCTTTTAAAAAAAATGTAATAAAACAAAGCCGCATTACAGTAACGATGGGAGTTTTTGGTTAGGTTTATGGATCCTATATAGCTCCCTCATCTCTACCATTTATTGTCTTTCCTTTTAATACATAGTTAAAATGAAGTTTCGTGTCCATCTGTGAGACCGTAATATATTACTTGGTAGAAAAGTTACCATGTACATCCATGGCCAGATATTAAATTAAGGAAAGTACTTATCCGGATCATTTAAGACTACACATAGAGCTACAGGATCCTGGAGCAGCTAGCTATAACCGAACCATAGTTTTTTTTTTATATGTTAACATAAATATTTAAATGCATGTAATCAACGGTAAGGAAATACATTGAGAGTAGAACTGGCAAAGGACTTGGTTCCTCCAGTAAAAAGAAAAAAAGATTACATCGACAAGTGGAAATAAACTTAAACATCCGCACTCCTCCGCTATGCACTGACTCTTTCCGACAGAATCTCCTCAATGGTTCCGGACAGGGGGATACATGCATTTTTCCAGCTTCAGATGGATTCCAATTTGAATGCTGGAATAGACATAAAATGGTGGGATTGAGCAAGTATAGCAGTGCTCCAAAGAGTCCACAAGTACTCACTCACAGCACACAAGAAAGTAGTGCACGTGTAATAAGTCCTATACATGTAGTCTCGTAAAACGGAAGTAATACGAGGTAAAAAGTATGAACGGGATTTTTTTAAAAGCATATACATATACATAGTAATATGTATATGCTGAAAACCTTACTTTTTTTCTCTTAGTAAATTCATCCTATCTGCAACATTACTATAATTTAATATATTCGCAGTAACGGCGGTAGAAGTTAAACGAGTCCACATTTCCTTGTAATAGCAATAATTGGCTTTGAAATGCTCTCGCTATCCTTCTCCTCCATGAGCCAATATGAGATATTCATAAAGCTGAAGGCAACTGTTAAAAACTATATAGTAAAAGGCTCTTAGATGCAGCCATTGCCATTAGAGTCGAATCATCTCTACAAAAATTGACAGACATCCACCATTTTATTTTCATGTGCTACTCCAAGACCAATAGTGCAAAAGTGCCAGGGCTTACAAGCTCATTATATGTATAAGGTCATGAAACAATGTCTAAATATGGAAAAAAATCTCTCTACTATAATAATTCTCAAACACAAACATAGGAAAGCTACCGAGCTCCACCTAATCAGTTGTCAAGAATTTTTTATTTACACTCGCAATTTGAAAGGTGAACAAAATCTTCTTCTTAGCCATTGAGCAAAGTACCTTGCTGCTCTTGGCTTCAAATGAAATGACTTTTCAAATGGTTCTTTTAAATTGATAAAATTTACAAATTACCATATCCTCCACCTTCTACTATGCGTAGATACTTGGGCAAAAGGAATTTTTGATGGAAAAATTGGACGACCTGAGATTGCTACTAATTTGACATGGAAGTGAGACCCTGGAAGATAACAGGGTTCATCATCAAATAGAATGCAAATGATTTGCCACTATAGTTTTCTAAAGGAGATTGGAAAAAAAGATGATTTTTCTTTCATGGAAATCCCTACGTCCTGTCAGACTTTTTCCAAAGCTGGATTTCTCAAAGAATGATGATGAGTACGTGTACATAGTATAGGAAAGTAGAAAATAATTCAGGATGTTTGTGACCTTGTGAGAGGAAGAGACGAGGAAGTGAACGGTGAACAAATATACAGAAACAAAGAGCAAGTTGAAGCTTTATAAAGAATGGTGGATATTGGAGTATTGTGTATGGTGGTGAGAGAAAGAAAGGGAGGCACATGTGGTCTTCAGTATGTACACATGCATGAAAATTTGATGGTAGGATGCGATAGGAATTAAGATTGAAAGCATTTTAGCCTGGATAGTTCAATCTTCTCTCCTGCTCTGTGAAATAGTTCAAAGCATAAGTTGTGATCAAAGTGTGTGTGTGTATGCCTTAGCTCAGATGAAGTATAAGGACTTTGAAGGAACGGAGGACGGTAGAGAAAGGGAGAGGATCGAGGTGGTGGTGGAACAAAAGCGGAATACATAAAAACCAACAAGAGTAATTCTTAATTCGCGTTACTTCATATGTTTAGGAAATTTAATAGAAACTTCTTCCATGCTCCTCCAAGAAAGTCGGTGTTATTTTCATAGAGAGAGAGAGAGAGAGAGAGAGAGAGAGAGAAATCCTGTGAGTATCTGATTCTAGAAAAGACAGGCTGAGAAAATCTTTCAATGGATTTCATGAGAGCAATCATTTGGTAATGGTCTGTCTTTCAATATAAGAGCTAAAACTAGCGACTATAGCGTAGTTAGTATCAAGAAGAGAGCTTATCTCTCTGTCTCCTATCCCTCCCATGCTTTCTTTCCTCTCACGACTTTATTCCTCGGTAGATTGTAAGTAGCTGCCTCCAGGATCAACTCCCGTGTTTCATTAAATACAATGTAAATCCTTAGGCTACATTACCCAGTTCAGTGCTTAACCTGATTTGATTTTGGAAACCCATGGATGTTCTACACGTTGGAAGCTAATATAACGAAATCCTCCGGTATAAACAAATATCGCTAGACAAGCTTCCTCAGCAAACTCCTCTCCGATTATGTGTCGTGAGGAAGGGAGCTAAATGTACGTGGAGAGTATGAAGAAACTGTATAAACAAGAAAGGAGTACAAAGAAAGCCCTAATAAACCTTGGATGGGAGAGGAAAGAGAAGAAGAAAAAGTAGTCTGAGTAAATTTAAATTTCTGTTCACCTCCCTCTCTCTCTCTCTCTCTCTCTCACACACATACACATTCACAAACTCCTCTGTATTTCACTGGATGTCTATTTAATTTAGAGTCATTTCCTCCATCTTCAATTTAGTTTCCCTTCCCTCATAAATACACTCCTAGCCAGCTATGTCCTAGGCACTAGCAATGACTTCACAAAACTTGTGCACACATATCCTTCTACATTACTCACATTATCTAAAAGTTACGTGTAGACTTTAAAAAGGGGAGGGAGGAAATCTTGAAAGGTTGAATAAAAGCCTGAATTAGCCTTTATTTAATTTTTTCCCCTTTTACGAGTACGTTCGTACACATACATACGTATAAAGATATTATCAAGGGAAGACCAAGCTCTTCCAAGCTGAATTTACGAATAATTTTCAAATGCAAAGCACACCATATCATGTCAAAAAAGACAAGGAGGAAGCTAAGTTGACGGAAAGAAATACCACAGCTACTCTGAGTAAAGATTAAGCCAAGCATGGGAACACATAGGGAATGGTTTCTTGTTTGTGGTCTCGTACCACTACTACAAGTCCACGTCCATTCCTCATATCTTTCTCTCTCTCTCAAAGCCTACAAGAGGGATTTAAAAGAGTGAACGTCAGTAAAACAAAAGCTTATAGTAGAAAATATAACTAAGATTGTTGAACGCTACTACGTGAAAAGTTTTGCAAAATAAACACTGTGCTACTCATACGGACTGAGATTTTCTATGAACGCTCAGAGATAGCTACAACTTGCTTGAATTCCCTTCAAATAGCCTACTTTCTACTAAAGCACACATAATATACTACACATTTACCTCCAATAAGAAATGTACGGCTAGTTTTTCACTTCACATTATACATAAATAGCTATCTCACATCTCCAGATCTGCAGGAATAGGATAGAAAGGAGAAATAGTAAGGATGGGAGGGAAAAGCCTCAAAGTACTGCTAGAACAGCTTCCTCAAATATTCTACACTGACCCTTTGCTCTTCACATATGAAAGAGTAGGAAAATCCATGTATAGGAGATTATAAATGTTAATACATTCAACCACGCAGCCATTCCATTTGTTCATTGAAGCTATAGTAAAAAGTATAGTAATATTCACTAGAAAATAGGCTAAAGAAATATAATGTTAAAATTACACTCTGTACCACACTCACATGAGCCAAGACTGGAGAGTTTTTAGCTGTAATATATTTTCTAATCAGAATAGTACATTTCCAATGAGATCACTGAGTGAGGAGAGGACGGGCAAAGAGAAAACGTAATGAAAAACAAAATGAGAACAACTGGAAAGAAAATTCGTTGACTACTCCTCAAGAGAGAGAGAGAGAGAGAGAGAAAATGAAGCGAAAGCACGAACAAAAAGATTCAAGAGGAGAATGAATACTTGAGCTACATACACCAGAGTTAATGCCCAAGATAGCACTTTCTCACAGTCTACAGAGTACATAGAGAGCTTTCTTTAGAAAAGATTCAGCATTAAGAAGAACATGAAGGGCTCTACATATTAGCAGCAGTCAATGTGACGTTACTTACAAGTTTGCTGATAGTAGTTGAAATTCAGGATGTTGAAGTTTGTAAAGTAACCTTCTCTTTCTTTCTCTCTTCCTTGCTCCTTCTCTCGCTCTCTCCTTCTCTTTCTTCCTTCAATCCTTTCCTCGAAAACAGAATTTCTTTCACGGTCACTACACTTGTACTTCAACTTTTGAGGTTTCTACTTGTTTTTAAACAGGAGGAGTGAGAGCCACAATGAAGATAGAGGGAAAGGATGTGGGTGTAAAGGCTAAAATTTTCTTATTAAAGTTGATGTATATTTTTTTCTTGTTGTAGTTGTTGTTGATGTTGTTGTTGATGATGATGATGAGCAATAAGATCATGGACCACTTAAGAACCCTTGTTTCTTATCTGGTAGTATTTGTATTGCCCAAGCCCCTACTCCTACTCATCTGCGTATAGACCTTATGGTAAAAATTACCATGGAGGTATAAAGAGTAGGTTCGGGAGAGAGAGAGAAAAATTCCAGTGATCCGACTCCTCTGAGTGAGTCTTATCAGTACAATGGGAAGGTGTTGGATGAGCACCATTCACACTTGATGACGCTATGAATGAACTGTTTTGCCAATTTTTTCCCACTCTAGCGAAAAGATACAAAGCCGATACACATTAGGTTATCACTGTGGTACAAGTCGGTTGACTCTCTAAGAGTAGACGAGAGATACAATTTGTCAAAAAACCACGTAAAAGTTTTCCTTATCACAAGTCATCACTCACTGTTGGCGAGAGAGCAAAAAGGAGGATTTTTTTGAGAAAAAAAAATCCTTCCACTATAAATGAGTATGTTGAATGATTGCTACGATGCGATGGCTTTAGGCTCGCTGGTAGTCATAGTAGAAGAAGTAGAAGATGAGTAAATGTAATTTTAATGAGAATTTTTCGGGGGAAAAAATTCTTAGTATTTATGATTGTTATTTTTAAAACACAGCTTATTTAGATACTCCAGGAGGGAGGAGGTTGCTGGAAAGTTGTTTATAAAAATTACAACAAGTCTCCCTCTCTCTCTCTTTCTCTCTTTCCCTTCAGACAATTATATACAGAAAGAGTATAAATAAAGTCTCCAAAGTGAATATGTGTGAAAGGTGAAAAAGAGACAAGTTCAATAATTGAATTACCTTTAAGTTTTTTTTTATAATTCAGAGTCCAAACCGCTGTTGGCACTTGAGATTGTGTAAGTTACGTGAAGGTTTTTCAACGTTAAAACCTTTGCTCCTGATGATCATGATATATGGTTGAGAGCTTGGGAGAGACGTTGCAGATGTATACAGAGTTAAGGAGGAGCAGGGAAAAACATATATAAAAAACGGAGAACGGGAGCCAAGAGGTTAAAATAATTTATTACTTGTGAGTGTGTCCTTACAGTATGAGTTGGTTACGTATAATTTGAAAGGGTGACACATCCGTACTCCTTTGGATAGGAACAACACGGTTTGGGTTAGTTCCGTGTGGTTTCAAAACTTGTGGAAGGTTTGATGAAGAGCAACCTGTCTGATCGAAGTTCAGGGCTGCACTGGCACAAACATTCGAGAGGATTTGGGAAGCCGCTCTCTCTCTCTACTACTACTATGCCGTCACATTACACAGCTTCAGTCAAATATTATACTTGGGGCTCCGCTACATACTACGTACATGGCGTGAGTTTGCGAGCACTTTTTACCAAAGGCACTCTCTCTCTCTCTCGCACTCTCTATAACTTCACACATGGTTTCCTCTCTGGTGACTCCAAGTTACTATGGTGTGTACATGGTAACATATAAGGATTTTCCTCAACTCTTCTTCTCAACACACACACACGACCCATTGTATAAGAGTGGAGAGCCAGCCTCGGTGATATTATGTATGATGATATGCCCTGCTGAGAAGCAAGTCCGTCCAACCTCAAGGAAAGGGAGTTGGAGGTGGCATTTGGACGGAAAATCCCTCACTTTTGTCTCTTCTCTCCTATTATATCGCTATATATATAAATACAGTTTGGTCCTATGTTCAGTGCTAGTGTGTTTATTTTCACATGTATAGCTCACGTATGTGTGATTATACAAGAAAAGTCATCACATAAGGTGAATAAAGCTTCCAGTTCGCCAAAATACTCAAAATAACTTGAGCCAATGTGTCCTGTGCATATGTCATCCTCTATTTTCCCTCGCCCTTTTTTTAACATTAATACATTTGTGAATCATATGGTTAGTAGTGTGTTCGTAGTAAATTCTCCTCTTGTACTAAAAGTCTACACTACACTATACACTGTAGACAAGCTTCGTCTAGCAATACTTAGCAATGCATTAGAATGTTTATTTGTGGATTTGCATACGTCCTCAATACATTTATTACGTAATGATTCCTATATATGCTTATACAAAGATACCCTCCACATCCATCTTTTCCCACCATACCCTTTCTCTCTCTCTCTCTCTCTCTCTAGTAGAGAGCATTTATGTATAAAAATATGCACATGTATGAAATACAAACGTATAGAAATCTTAGCACTAGAGAAAATATTGGGTGTATATAGGAGCGAGGAAAAGAAATGCAAAGTCAGCTATAATGCCGTTTCTGTCATACACAATAACTCATATGAACTTGAATTTTTTTTACCCTTTGGAGATGATACGATAGAAGATATGGAGGACGATATCGCCGATTATATTTCTCTCTTCTCAACTTACTTACCTTTAAATTAGTCATTTGGTATTCCTCCTGCCGCACTCCAAGATTACTCCATATTTCATTCCATTTATTTTTATTGACAGCATTCCCTTCAAGGCTCCTGATCCTCCTCTATTACATTTTATCTATGCTTTATATATTCTACATGCATATACATATATAAAGTAATGTGTATATGAAGGGAATGAATGCCCAATGCGAGATTCTATGCTGTGGTTAAGTTTTCACCTATATATACTCTTTAGGGTTTCTTTCTGGCCTGCCATTAGTTATTTTAGCGCTTGGGACATCAAAAATCTTAGAGGAAGATATCCTCATCTAGATTGTAAGATCCGAGAGGCTTAGACAACTGCTCACAGCTATAAATAATAATTTCCCGAATTTTTTTTCTCTCTGTGTACCAGACACTTCTTCTCCTGTGATTTTGTACGTCGTCATTATTTCTCCTTTTATTGTATATTTTTATTCTACTTGCCCCTTATTTCATTTCTTGGCCAGGCTAAAAAGTCATTGTCAGGGTGAGAGGAAGGTAGGTGCGGCTTTTTTACTTGTTATATTATCTCTCAATAATAATTCTCAAGTTAACAATAATAACTATCACTATCGAGATGATTAACTTTACAAGTTTTAGTGTATTTTCTAAAACTTGTTTTTTCTCATTTCTTTTGACAGCTCTGACATTTCGTGGGCATTTACTTAGCTACCAGCTCATCGTCCTCATCTGTATATTATATGAAGAGATACAATTGAGAGAAGCTTATTGGCAGAAAAAATCATTCATAAATTAAGCGGCACAAGTGTGTATCCTGTAATATTCTAAATTATATTTAAATTTATGGAGTTATAGTAAAAGTACCTTTAGAAATAGACCGGCCAAAAACCTCTCTACTCCTTGAATTTTTATCCATACAAAAATGTGGGAAATCTGGACTCCTCTGCAAGGGAAAACTGTGAAAGGAGTGAATTTGTTTGGAGAGATGAGTATACATATTCTAGTACGTAAATATGTATGTATAGTATTGAGTACATTACGTCAATGTGGAATTCGTGAGCAAGTGCCTTCAACACTGTGTTATTTTTGTAGGGATTTTTTTTTGTCAAGCATTGATCCAGTACATTTAAGAAAACTCTGCTTGCTCAGTACAAAAATATATGTACACTTTATGTTAAGGTAGTGGAGAGGAGTGAGAAAATGAAATTTCATGTAAGGTTGAAAAATTTTTCAACTCATCAAAAATGCAGGGTGAGAGAGGAGGATGACGTGAGTGAGAGAGAGATCGTGGAGGAAAATGTCAGATGTACACAACTCCAACTTTTCCACGATTTAACGCTCTTTTGAAAAATATCCTGCCCTGCCGTATTATTATTTGTACTACATAGTAGTAGTACCTTCCCCAGAGTTAGTTAGTTGTTAGAAATGGTGAAAAAAATAGTAGTTGAGACATGGCTATATGCCCTCCAACTATTAAATCATCTCCGGCCACAAAAGTTCGTGACATAGAATAATCTGCTTTTACATGGATAGTTCTGAATAGGAATAAAGCACACACTTTTTAGGATATTATGTAGAATTGTATAAAGTGTGGATTGTATCCAGTAATGAAAGTATGTAATATATTACGGATTTTCCTATTAGGAAAAATATATTACATATAGATATGTGTAGAGTCCCCGTGAGAATTATGCGCTGATTGTATTCAAGATTTTAAAGCCGCCACTTGATTTATCATTGATTTCTAGGGATGACCTCAAGGAAAGGAAGACTAAGAAATTCAAATTAGGAGAAGAATGACACCCTCTTATTAAAATTTCATCCAAAATGTAGATTCAATTTCCACGGCACGACTCTCCTCACAAACTTAATTGAAAATGTTTTCAACTATTGTGCCGTAGCGCGGTCAATGTTTTTTTTTCATCTTGGTAAAATGGTAAATGTAATTGGTAATATTTGGGCTCTCATATTAAGTTCGTGTGTGGAAATTTCAAAATTCCACAACTTTTTTCTGATTAAAAATCCCTTGTTTTGGTACTTTGTAATTTTAAAGGGAAATGACGTTATCAAATGTCCACCTTCTAAGGTCAAAATATTTTCCCTTTCATGGACACTTTTTCTATTAAACTGGGAAAAACCCATGGATTTGAACTGTAAATACGTTTTCCTAGTGAGAACAATATCCAAGATTTTCCGGGCTTGAACTTTGACATTTTTTTCTCATTTGCTGTGAAAAAGAATTTTCCATGCTTTTTTCCTGCCGTTCCAAAACACAAGATTTTACTTCACAAAGTTGGCTTATAAATATTGTGCTTATATTACATAGGTTTAGCAAATAGTGCTTGTGTAAATAGTAAGGAGGAGATTTTGATAATTTTTGAAAAACTAATTCGGAAAATGTGACTGAATCGTCATTAGGTTACGAACCTTTGACTGCAAAAGAGGAGCAGAGCAGAGTAATGGAAATCTGGATTGTGACGGAAACTGAAAGGGAGAGGAGACATGCGGAATAATATATTTCAGTTTAAAAGCTGTTGTTGACTGTAATGAATAGGTGAGTTGGAAGGAGGGAAAAGCACGTCAGTTGGCCTTAAAAAGCTTATCATAATTCATAATACATTTGTTGCGGTTGTTTCAAAGCATTAGTAGCAGAATGGCAGTGGATCATCAACCACATGGAAACTTAATAAGAGCGGTTCCTCTCTCTCTCTCTCTCTCTCTCTCTCTCTCTCTCTGGAGTCGAAAAGAGCTTCTCCCTTCACAAAAGTACAATTAGTGTGGTAGGAAATACATGCCATGACTATGCAAAGTACTTTAATTTGTGTTTACTCAAACATATATACATGTGTGTAGGTAATGATAACTGTGTGTAATAAGCAGGGAAAAGTAGGGATTTGTTCCACGTTGGTGGTTAACCCGATTTCTCCAGCAGCAGCGTAAAAATAAAGACATGTCTCAAGGAACCCGTTTACAAAATTCATTAGAAACATCCAAACCATACATGCCTTCTGAAACATACTTAATGATGCGTTAAATCAGAACCAAAGTAAATAGGAGCATGAGTTTTCTTCATATTCTTTTATACCATGACTTGTGCAGTAGATATGGAAGGACTCTGTAGGAATTTCCATAACTGGCGATGAGTCTCGCAGGTCACAGAGACAAGTTAATTTACATCCTTAAATATATCTCATCTCTCGAGTATTTTCTCCATTTCCCCAAAAATACTGAGGTTAATACAGAGAGAGATGGAAGAAAAAAGAAACCATTCGTTATTAAACTTGGAGAGTGAGATGGGGATAGCTCTGGTAATGAAATATTTTTTTTAATTCAGAATTAATGTACAAAAAAAGAGTTTTTTGCAGAGCAAGTTGAGAAAAAATAATTTTTCAAAATTTATATATAATTACACATCTCTTTCTCAACAGTGGAAATTTCAAAATGTGGGGTGAAAGTATTGAGAAGGGTAGATGAAAGGTGTGCTACTGTAGAAGAAGCAATTATTATTGATGGAACGGGAATAGCTACAAGAGAATTTTAAAAATGGCTAGAGAAGATGAATTGTTAGATTCAATTAAGTGGGAACAATAAATTCGTCTTTTTTTAATTTTTTAAATTACCTCGCTAACAGTTTCCGTTGGGGGAGAAATCACAAAAAAATCATGGTGAACTTAACTGGAGCTGTTTTTAAAAAGGGTGAATTATTGTAGAGAAAAGAACAGAATGGTACCTGAATTTTTTAAATTGTTCGAAAGCAGTTTAAAAGAAATGGGCGTTTACGTGTTCTCTTGCTTGATATGGATATTTTATGAACTGATTAATTTTGCATATTGTTTTTTTATTACCTGCAAGTAAATATTACGTAATCAAATCAAAACGGACTCCCATAATCCCATAATGGTATGAAATATTGGCCCCCAAAATGGAAAATTGTGATTGTAATCGATTGGCAGAAAGGCGATTTTTAGGGCAGAGTTAGCGGTCCTAGAGTAATTTACCCTTGTCCGTACGGTGGTGGTATCAACACGATCACTCAAAACCTACTGGACCTAGTTTGCTCTAAATTTTTGAGAACTTACCTTTGTATCTACACTCGGCTAAGTTTGTAGATGGTTGAAACGTGTTCGTGCGTAAAAAACACAAGGACCTAAAATATTTTGTTTACTCAACATGCATATTCTGAACGTTGTCGAGTCCACGTGTCACAAACCTGTTTTTAAGGGAACCATTTTCATTTTTACTGCGCAACTGTTAGAGAGCACCGGAGATATTTGAATTGATATTTGGTTTTTACCATGAATAAGTAGCATTCCCTACGCAATTGAAGCCTGAACGGCAACAAAAACAAAATTTTAAAATGTATGGCAACGATGGCTGGATATTTTGCTGGCGTTCCCATTCGAATGACAAATCTGCCTGACTTTTTTGATTTCAAGTGAGATTGATAATTTTCCAGTATTTAAAAAAAATGCAAAATGGGATTTGCAGGTGGAAGGTTACGAAGAAATCCCACAAATTTTGTTAAAATCCCCACGCTACATATTTAGAACATGGTGGGGAAAAACATGTTCGTGTTTTTCTTCACCATGTTTTTGTCGATACTGAATTTTTTGAACAACAAATGTTAGTTTACCCCAAAGTTTTGAAAAAAAACCCTAAATACTGGGAAAATGTCCCAAAATTTTGCAATTTTTTTGTCAAAATTACTGACAAAACAATCAACGATTGTAAAAATAACAAAGAGAACTTCATGAAACCAACAAACAAGATGAAATTTATAGTTGCGCCAACCCTGTACAACTCCCTTGGTCCTATAACGATACCAATCATTTTATTTGCCCATAATATTATGATTCCAACAGAAATTAACTTGAAAAAACTTATTTCAAATTGCAGGCAACAAACAGATTACGACAGGGTAATGTACATATTTACAGGGAACACAAAACTTGAGAAAACAATAAAAAATGAAATTGTAGATTATGTAATGTTTCTTTTTGCTCCATTGGAGCAAAAAGATATGACAGGAACTTTTGCTCTTTGCTTCGTTCCGTATACCTTTTCCAAGCAAAAATCTATGCTAAATCGCTTGTTTAACACGCAATTAAATGAAAGGATATACGAGATAATGCGAAGTGCCGGTGTTTATAGAACCATGAGCATGCTGGACATGAAGAATGTTTATTGTAATAAAGGATACGTATAAATGGATGAATGGAATGTTTTTAGCTATGCTAATCTCCTTATCTTTTTTCCTACCTTTACAAGATTAGCATTACTATTTTAGCTTGTACATACTTTCGCTTTATTTTTAACCTAGGCATTTTGTATGAGCCGCTATGAAGTTTTTAATTTATACTTTCAAATGAGCGTATGTACGATATGATGTTTTTGTGCACACATGAAAATGTTTATTTTTCGTGTGAAAGGTCGGATTTTGGTAAATTGTGTTTTTCCCTCTCACCTTTTTCTCCCTTGATATTTGAGCAACTGGGCTTGTCGTTTTGCATCGGCACCATATGATTTTGATCACAGGATTTTGTACCAATGTATTTTTTGATCCCCAAACTATATTTGACTTCCTTCAACTGATAAGATGAGAGTTTCTTTAAAATGTACAGAAAGCTCTTTGTCGTTCATTTCAGTACCATCTAGGAATGTATGGTTATAGATTTGTATAAACACATTTTGGTAACTCCTCTGAAATCGTATATGCATCTCTCACATTAATTTTGTTCAATAGCTGAATTAGTAACATGAAAGTACATATTAGGCTTGTATGAAAGAATTCCTTTCGTGTAACTTTTTCAACCCCACCAGACGTGCTTGACATTTTCACAGAGAAATTGTAAGTATCAAAGTTGATTGCTATAGCTGTACGAGTACAACGGAAGTGTTCGGTTGTACCAAAGTGTAAAATGAGTTTTTCCCACAGTCGAAAAAATTGACAAAATTTCAGTCGAAAATGACATTAAAGTGTTTATGTGGGGGAAAAATATTACATTTGCAAAGGTTGTGTGCCTGGTTATGGTTGAAAATATGGTTGGACTGCAGTTGGAAAAACAAAATTTAAATATTTAATTATATTTAATAGCCACGAGTACATATTTATGGATGAATCATCTTTCAAACTGGAAAGAGTAGAGGCTGGAATGATTAGACATACGAAACGTGATCCATGAGGGTCTGCTATCTCATTAGAACTTTAATAATTATTTTGGGAATGCATATACATTCTTTGGAATTGTAGATTACAAAAAATTATGGCAAAGTAACCAACCAAGAAAGATTGATTTCAAGAGCTCTTATTTTGAATTCTTACTCCATATAATGAGCCATGAGTCACACGAACTCGGAAATTTTTGGAAGTATCTTTAATAATCATTCCTTTCTGCGAAGAAAATGTTATGTTAAATATAACTACGGACTGTCACCGTTTATAACAAAATTTTTTGTACAATTATAAAATTAAATTTTGAGCGAATCTTTGCGGAAAGTTGTGAATTGTTGGTTATTATTATGGTAAACATTATGATTTCTTTATGTGAATGAGGCTACTGGTGTGACCTCCAAAGCAATTTTATTTTTATCATTGCATTGTTACTGTATCAACAAGGTAAATGACAAAATTCCTAGCTACTTAAGTAAATATTACGGAGAGGTTTAAGAATACCATTTTACCATTTTTGCGTGATTTTAGCAACAAAATTAGGCAAGTGAGGTATGTAATAGTGAGTTTCCTATCCATTTTTATCCGGCATGTGAGAGTACAGACGAAGAAACATGCATGGGAAACTCGGCACACCACTTCACTCCGGAGACAAATAGTATGAACCTAATTTTTTTCCTCTTCCCTGAATGAATTGGGTAATTTTTTAAATGATTTTGTTACAAGAACTACATACTTACTAAAATACAAGGATTTCATAGAATTCAGTTTAAACTGCTGGGATGGTTCTTTACTGCTCCGCTTGGACCCACCCATGAGTCAGTTGGGGCACTTATGTATTTCATGTACATATATGAGCTGATGATGCCGAATAATTATTTCATACAGTAAAAATCATCTCCTCGCGATAATTTAAGGCTTTCGAGTAGGGCAGTGTCACCTCTCTAGGCTCACTGAGCCCCCTTAGTTCATTATGTTGAGGTCATATTAAAAATTCCCGCTATTAGCCTCTCGATATTTTTTACCTGCTTTTTTACTTGCGACATTTATTTTCGGTATTTGTTCAAATTGGAACTTTTTGAGTGATCTTCAAATGTATTATTAATTTTACCGTCCCCTTCTGCGCGTGATGTTGATATTTTTTCAAAAATTCCCGCGTTCAAACCTCCTCTAAACTTTTGTAAGTCTTCCCATCTATGGAATTCGTTTTGGGTATTCATGTAAATGGGCACTGCGGCTGAGTCATCACTTTGGGTGGATACAGTTTATAAAGTACTGGAGTAGAAACATGAATGTGTCGTAAATCCATTTTCGGGTCGCCGACAAAATATTTCCAAATCTCGCCTTAATTAAGTAATTTTTTCAGCATTTCGCGCTAATAACTCCTGCTGATTTAATCATGACTGATTCAGGGTAGATCTGAGAGATGTTTAGGAATATTCATACATTCAGAACCAAAAAACAGTGTGGATTTGATATCCGCGGATTCTGAGCCAATAAAATAGAAATAGTGGGAAGCGCTATAGCCACGTGATAATTTAAAGCTCCCCAAAAATACGGCTGAGAAAATATTTTCTTCCCATTAATAAATAGGATAGTACACTAATTCGATAGCATCAAGAAATAGAATTATTATTTTCTGAATAACAAATGCCTTTGCAATCCACAATTTAAATCAAAACTCCTTATCTACATACTAAGAAAATTCAAAATAAAAAATAACGTTGAGCACATACCAATCCAATGGACCAGCCAGTTCAGTCCAGTGGTGAAGTACCTGACCTCGGCCAGGGAATGGCACGGATTCGATCTACCCTGATAAAGCCCACCACACTGGCTGTTGCGGAATGTATGGAGAGAGTTGGAAGGACGGTTGCACTCGGAAGGAGCTGGAGAGTTTAGATGGCCGGATTTGACTATCACCAACAATCCCTGGATGAGGTGAACTACGGATGTTATCAAGACCTAATCTGCATATCTCGACTGCCTCCAGAGCCAGATGAGCGTCACATCCCCGTGGTTTCTCTCTCTCCTCCATACATTCCATAGTTGTTACGAAATGATATAATATGCTTGTATGTAATGCTAATTTGGAAATAATAAAGGAGGAATAAGAAACTCTGTCAGACCTGCGGGTATAAATCGGAGTATAAACCCCCCATTTTTTTTTACCAATTCAATGTCATTGCAAAATGTTCAATTTCATTTTGCAATAGTAATTACATTCAGTTTGATAATATTCAATTTACTTCTACGCCCATTCAAAGAATGTCTGATCTAGTACCGATTGCAAATCTAAGGACTTCCACTCCAGGCAATTTATGTTTAGCTACTACTCTTACATAACCCTATTGACATTACCCGTCGTACCATTACATACAATAGAGAATTTCTGCAAAAATAGAAAACAATTTAATCTAAGATCTTTTGTAAATAAAGTCTTATTTTCCCACCTCTAATTTACTTCACTCTCTTTCTCTGTACAGAGAACTCTATACTGGACAATCAAAAATAAACCCACGACATAACACAACCCCAATAAAATTTCCGCGTGGGAGGACTTTTTCAAATGATTATATCAAAATGTATTGTCCTTTCTCACAATTACATTATTAAGTTTCTTGCCCTTTCCAGAAACGTTGTGTCATCACCTCGGGCGTCCGCAATTATTATTATCCAAATAATTTGCAACTAATAACGAATAAAGAGATAATTGCATGAGATCTGCCAGCCCATAATTTTCAAAAGCTCGCATTTCTCATCCTAGCTCAATGGCTAGAAATTACATGTAAAATATTACAAAATATTATGATGATCCAAGTTATTAGAAATTCTTGATAAACCTCAAAAACGTTCTGGAAAATTCCACACAGCCATTTTCTTAGAGATGGCGTCGTAACTGCATCATGTCATAAGTAACTCTACTCTCTCTTTATGAAGCCCTACACCAGTAAGAATGAGAAAATTAAGCATTCATATGTATAAATTCTCTGAAGGAAATGGTTTTTGAAGGTTAGTTAAAATTAATTTTCCCTTGTACACACACAAGTTTGTATGTGTGTGTGTGTGTGTGGCGGTCTGTATTTGTCTGTAGAGAAGTAAATTATAAATGAAAGCGTGGGTCGTTGCTGACTTGATTTCTTAGAACAGCAACTCCATTTTCCATCCTTGGAAAATTAGCTTTCTACTCTAGAAATAATATTGATTTAATTTAATCATTTCTGAAAGAGAATTAAAAATAACTTCACAAGATTCAATCTCTTTTTCGATTAACTGCTAATGCATTTTCTTCAAATTACATTCAATCTAGTTTCTCCAGGTTGTGGACTCACTCTAGTATGTATAGACATATCTATATATAAATCAATCATACACACTTCCCGGGGATTGTAAGTAGTAAGTAAACTATTGGAAAGAGACAAACACCAAGGCCTTAACTGACTATACTAGAACCACCATCAAGTCAGAGTCAGGCACTGAGTAAATAAAAACACATGGAGTGTATATGAACGTTTGAGGAAGAGAATAGAAAATTCACCAGTGGCTAATTCTTCTGCCCTTCTCTCTCATAAGTGCTCTTTGTGCGTGCTATCACAATCACAAAGGATTATTTTTATCTCCCCGACATCAGCACCACACACAAACATCTACACACACAAGTACAAGTAAAAGCAATGGTAGAATCCCAGACGCTCTTCCAACATCAAAAATAGTCAATGGCCGAGTTATTTTCGTGTGCATGGTGAAAGTTGACTGGGGTAAATATAATATAGTAATGAGAAGATAGAAAAACTGGGAAGCTTACATAGTGATGAGAAAGATTCCTCTTCCTACCTGGACCTCAAAGTATAACGAGTAAATAAGAGTGGAGCATTGTATTCTTTCTCCTCCCGTCAGCTGCTTCGGAAATAATCTTCCTCTGATGATGACTGATAGCCGAGAAAGCATTAGTCAACCAAGGATTTGCAAGGTTCTTAGATTTATTACAGTGATGCCAAATTGGAATTAATACCACCTGACATCCTCCAACCCGTTTCTATTACTAATCTCTCTAATCCATAATGAGATGTATATGAAAAGGGAGAGGCTGGGAGGAAAAATGAAAGTTCACTCAGGATTTTCTCTTTAAATTCAGGAGAAGAAAAAAAACACGGCAAAAATATACCTCTTTACCAATTCTTTGCCTATACAAACTTTTAACACCTATAAATTATGGGGAAATGTCAATGTTCCTTCCTTGTGCTTTAGTGCCTCTAGTAAAGTGTATATTATGTTATTTTCCCACATTAAAATTTTCAACTCCGTCATTGGTCCTTCTATCCTTATATTGAGGTAACTAATAATTTTCATGGGTTATTTGCTCACTTTTGGTGGATTTTCACAAATACAGCCCTAGACACGTAGAAAGGGAGCCTTTTTATGGATATCATCACCTTTGGAGCTATGATTCTTATAATAGAGAAAGTATGTAGGAATTTTACCGAGCCCGTTTATTTTGGTACTGGGCCGTTCAAAGACCATATAACATTATAAAAAAATAGTGTCTTCTTTTATTCATCTGACTGCTTAAATGGCTGGTTCAAATGCCAGGGGCAAAGGAGGCAGGAGATAGAACAAGAAGATGTTATATCATCATTTTATATCATTCCTTCATGGGTAACCTTTTCACATACGATTTTTATGACTTATGCAGGTGTTGCCACCTTGTCCAATCCTCCATTTTTTTCATGACTTACAAGCTCCTTGTGGTCATCATCTTTCATATGTGTCTACATAAGTACATACGCGTAATAGAAATATATATATATATGTATTTGTATATACATCATGAGAATTTTTTCATAGCATTTTTTCCATACTGTAATCAATAGCACGTATAGGTAAAAATTTCTGGAATGGAATCTGCTTCATCATTTGAACTTGAGTTAAAATATGTGGAGGAGGGGGTGGTTTGAAATGTCAACTTGCCATTCATTAATTGTGTGGACTCATTTTCATCAATTTCCCTTTTTTTCCCGTACCGTCCTTTTAACTTTTCCACTTGGAGCTAGAATCTTGAAGGACTGTTTACTCCGATGCAGTACGATTGGCTGTGAGTTGATTTAACTTCTACGCTTGCATTATACATACATGGAATAATAATCATAATTTATCTCAATTCCTGCCAGTGTCGTGCGTTTGGATGGGGAGGTATTTACATCCAAGACTTAAGCAGATATTCAAGTAATTTGGAGATAGAGCTAAAATGCAAGCATGAAATTATACTCACTACACTACTGTATAAACTATAAACATACAGAGGAGAGCTTGTATGGCTTTCGTAAGTGCCTGCATCAGTGGTCATCAATAATAATTATCATGAGTGAGGATGTTTCTACTGGTAGCGATAGCTATAGAAAAACCATGTAATTTTTCCACTGAGTTTTTTCCCCAATGAATGTTTCCCACAAGGTTTACTCTTCACTAATACTTACTTGGACTTCCTCTCTTGTTGAAAGTTGAGGCTGGAGTAGCCATTGTCTTAGACTTCTATAAAATGCTTTTGAGGTATAGGCGTGAATTTCTATTCTTTGGCTAAAGAACAAAGACCAAGGTAAATCACCGCTCCTTGGTCAGGAAAAAGACAAAGTAATCAAAGAAAGAGACGGAATTCCCCTCGTATAGTTATACTTTCTTATATAAACCCATACAGATTATTGTTCATCCTTGCTGAATACATATACCTGCAAAAAAAAGCATTCTTCAAATTAAATCAATATTTTTTTTATTTCCTTGTAAACTAAACTGTTACGGACTGTTACTGGAAGTACGTATTTTCCCCAGACTTTTGAAGATTGAAAAAGGAGAGGGAGATTGAGGACATATTTTAACGTATGCCTTTAGTGTCGATATATTACGTATCTCTATGTACACTGACTAGTGAAGTCAGTGGAAGGACAAAAATTATTTAATGTTTCAAGAAAGTATGGCTACAATAAAGATTTTGTGACGTTATCGCCCTCATTGTTTTATGAAAAACGGATAAACATATCTGTGGTAGAGATTTAATGAAAATTGAAATTAGTATTGATTTTTCTTCTCCTGGCTTATTCATTCCTCTTATCCGTGGAAACTATTCTTCTTGGTGAGGTCATTTTGTTTATGTGGGAATGGCCCGACGGGTGATCTCACGCATGTTGAGGCATAATCAAACCAGCACTCCTGGACATCATTTTAAAAAAATGTACAAAACATGATGTTAAAAATTTTATATGCAAAAAAACCTTTATAAGACCTAATGAATTTGGCTTTTTGCACTATTTTCATTTTCAATAACTTACCATTTCATGGGAAAAGAGTGATATTATCCAAAATTATTGAGTAATAATAAGCACAAAATATTAGTATTTAATGGAACAAAATCAGTGGAAAAATGTAAGTAATACAATTTTGTGGAATATTAAAGCACTAATTGAGAGTCTCTTCTTTCGTTCCTGGTCAATAAATGTGCATGGTATGCACAAGCCTGCAGAACCATGCCAGTTTTTTACGCCGCTATAGGCTGAGGAGCACGCTCAATTCTTTTCACTCGTCAGATTTCCTGTACGCTGTTTTCTTTCCAGCCACATACGTGCGTGGCTCTTTCTATTTAAAATGATATTTGTCAAATCTAAACATAAGAGGTGCCTGGTAAATATATGTACTTAGCTCTACTAGCCGTTTTCCGCCGGGTTTCCAAACCTAGGTATTTTTCAGACCCATAAGATAAGAAATGCTTAAGTAGGTTTAAAGAAAAGTACGAAACCACGGTGATCGGTCTGTGTACTTATCCATAATTTTTTCTTGGTAAAACAAAGGGATATCCTGCTTTGTCCCTTTCCTTAAAAATTCTCTCCTGTCTCAATGCATGTTTCATGGGCCGGATATGACGGTGTATAAGCAGGAAGGAAATAACGGGTGAAATTTTTCAAAAGTCCTGGCTGTCGCTTTTACCCTCCAATCCACCACACACCGTTGACATTGACAACAACAGTCCTGTTGAAAAATGAACGCACTTAGACCTGCAAGTAACCACGAACTACAAGCATATAATCCTCTTCAGGCTTTCCTATGAGAGAACCCTATTAACTTTTCCCATCTTAAGCTTATGCTTCTCTTGCTTTCGATAAGCTCCTTTTCTTATCTAGAAGAACCCTCCAGCATCCAAATCCTATTTTGCAACTGATTTTCTCTTCATACTATCACAACATATGATCTCACATGGCAACGTCCAATAACAGCCACACAGTTGCTTTTTTAGCAAATTACACATCTATATACTTAACAAATCTTCCTTTTCCTGTTGCTTTCTCCCCTCTATTCCATTATTTGGGATTTTCTCCTTTAGAAGGATTTAAAAAATAAAGAATTACGTTGCAAGTATTTCTTTAGAAAGATGTTTGTTACAAAATGGACATTTCCGTGTAAAGAAAATTCCATTATTAGCTAAATTCCTACGAAATATTTCCTCCCTTCCTAATCCTTTGAAGTAGAACATTTCCAATAATTATTTTATGAAAAAATGATTTTTTCCTTAATTTTCTACATTCTACAATTACGGTAGCAGGTGATACATATTTTTCAAGTTTATCTCTTTTCAAATGTTAGACAAGTGAGGATAAAATTTTTCAACTGTTCCTACATATGTACTTGTATATATTTATATAATAGAAGTTAGAATGACATGAACATAGAAAAAATTAATATTTCCACCACTTGGAAGATACAGCCTATAAAAAGGTTCAATATTATGTAAATATTTGCTCAAGCAATCAGTATCATAGCGGATTTTAGTCGTACAACTCCCTTTACAAACAGCTGCGCCAATGATTCCGCAGTGAACGGTTGGACGAAACTTCGAAAGCATCTAGAAATTGAAATTGTTTCACAACGCGTAACGTCAACATCATCTTCTGGCGCTGACGTCAAAAGAGTGTTAAACCTTAATTATTAACTCATACTGTGAGGATGCAGAATTGGAAGGAGAGAGAGAGAGAGACAAAGTTCATGTACGTCAAAAAGCTTTAACCCAAAGGGTTTCTTAATGGGGAAGCAAACTCCGCAGATCAAAAAGACTGTCACGGGATATAAAATGTGTAGTCATTTTCCTAGCTAGAAGGTCTAAATAGGAAACAAATCCGCATACTTTCTCTACCGTACATAATCCCGTCAGAAGAGTTTTCCAACTTTCCAGTAGAAAAATACCGCTTGAGAGAGAGAGAGAGGGAAAGAGAGAAAGGGAGCGCTTGTGACCTGATTCAGTTAGCTATGTGCATAGGTTTGAAAAAAAATCATGTAGCCTTATACCAAAGTAGAAAGAGCACATGTTATTCTTGGACTCTCTACACTACACTCAATACTGTCATTCCTCTGAATTGATTTCAATGTTCTACATCAATCTAGTAGAATTACTATAGGTCAAAGGGAAAATTGTAAGATTTCTTCCAAATCGGATTACAGGAGCATAGAAAAAAGTCTACAGTAACTAATAACACTGTAAGTAATTATTATGTAGATTATTATGTAGATTATTATGTAGACTGTTACTGCTGTTCGGAGGCTACACTGACGAGTCCCTAAAGGACGAAACAACGCGTTGTCTGTAGCTATTTTGA
>JAQFXU010000857.1:0-38782 GCA_034693705.1 Spatulosminthurus flaviceps
CCAATTAAATACTGCAGTTTCCATTAAAATACTGCAGCTTCCATTAAAATACTGCAGGTTCCATTAAAATACTGCAGCTTCCATTAAAATACTGTAGCTTCCATTAAAATACTGCAGGTTCCATTAAAATACTGCAGCTTCCATTAAAATACTGCAGAACGGAATAAAAATACTGCAGTTGGCCCTAAAAATACTGCAGCCTTAAATGGGTGACAATTTTTTTGTCCAAAAAAATATGTCCATTATTTTTTTGTGTAACAAGAAAAACTACATGTAGTAAAATTTGTGACTTGTACTTATGTACTGACTTAAGTTGACAACTCAGGATGTAGCTATGGTACACCAAAAGTTTTTGGAAGGATTGGGGGTGAAACATTTTTATGAATTTACAAAACGTAGAGACGATTCTAAAGATAAACGTTTGGCCTAGAGGGACAGCAAGACCTTTATTTCGATCTATAATAACATAACAAACCTGGCTATAACGACATTGGAAGGGAATGCAAACTTATGGCCACTGCAGCAAATGGACGTTATTGACAAGTCTGCCCTTGTTGGACGGCCTATAAGGGGGCTGGACTGTGCTGTCGCTCAATGCGCTCGGATTGGCTGTGGCTAGAATTGTAAATAACTGGTACAACCGATTGTACCATTTAGCAAGGATGACATTGCTGGCGGATGACTTCCTAGGTTGAAATACGTTCTAGGTAAATTTTTCAATGGGTGAAATAGTAACTGATTATTTTTTCTGAATCAAAAATTAATAAAAAATATTTGAAAACTTTTTGCACAATTTTGTATGGTATTTTTTATCGAAATTAGGATCATGTTTTTCGGCGAAATGGTTGTAGAATGTAGTAGTAGAAACCATGTTTTTGTATGCAAAATTTTAGCATAATATTTGCTGGCCCCAAATTAATTGATGCACAAAAAATCTTTGGCATACACGGACTGCTAGTCTATCACATTAGTCTGTTTCACATTCACCAAGTGAACGTAAGCGTAAGCTCGAAAAAGCAGCATGAAAAATCTGCTTCGAAAATATTTGTAATTACGCTTAATATCGTATAGAGCAAATTTGCGAAGCCACATATATATGGACCAAAATTACCTTCATTCAAGTCGCGTTGGCAGAAATCAATGTCAGCGGCCTTTCGGCTACGTTCATGCTAAAGAAGTTTAGCCTTCAATAGCTCTGCATTGGTGACAGAGTGATGAATTATGTGGTACATTTTTTGTATGCTTATCGTCTCAGGCGAAACCAAGTGGAAGACGTAAGTCTTTCGTAACCTTCCAATTCTTATTGAATTTCACCTTTAATTAAAGGAAAAATTCGTGGTGGCTATTTCGTCGGGATTTTCAATCATCTTGGAGCTCATCCAAATCGAATCCGTCCACGAGTCTGGTCTTTATATTATACCTGTACATGTACACATGCTTATGAAATCACAGGATATGGCGGGTTTGGGAGTAACTAAATAAAAACGTTTTCCCAAGAAGGACATTACGGATGATTTGACGTTAAGTTGGGTGTTTTGAGAAGCTCTCGGATCGGCTTTTAATGGTGCTAACTTGAAACCTTTTACTCTTCAGCGCATAGTTCTCTGCAGAGATCAGCGAAGCCGATTGGCAAAAATAATGCCCTTTTTTTGAATGTTAAATTAAGGCCTTAGTTCTTCTTCTTCCGATCAGAATTATCGGTGCAATTTTCAAGTTCTTTCCATCCGAAAACTCCCGCGTGCTTTTCTGGTTTCAGGATAATCATAAACTAATTGTCAGTCCCTATTTGGAGCATTGCTGTTTTATCATTGACCGTAATCACATACATAAATGTACATGTCCGAGGTAGCAATATGCAAGCGCCGATTCCACAAATGTTGAATACTAGAAAGGCATCCCCGTCCTACATACTATCTCTTCCATACATTCCATAGTTGTTATGCTTGTGACTAATGTGATGACGAAGTAATAAATAAAGGATGTTTAAAGAGTCTGTGTATACCGAAAGTTGAAAGACGGACTATAAACCACCCATACATCATACTCAATTTAAGATATACTTATAGTTGATTTTAAAATTTTGTGGCACCCTTGCAAGCATCTTGGATGTTTTTTAGCTTACAATTGTTTGTTATTTAGATTGAAAGATGCATATATTAGTGTTATTATGTATATGCCTTTATTTTTAGTTTTAAAGCTGAAAGATGAAATAGCTGTTAAATACTATCATTATGAGCCACGAGGAGCAGGCGGGTTTGTTAATAATTGCAAGATTACTACTCAAAGCTGTTTACCGTGTCCAAAATTTCGGAACCTAAAGCATGGGAGCAGAAAATAGGCGAAAATGTACTGGTGGAAGTGTTTTTTGTTTTTTTAATAAAAAGGTTTGTTCTCACTTTCCACCATTTTGACTTTTGATGAAATCCCAAATGAGGTAGAATAAAAACACTAAATATCGAGATAGTACTAAAATTGGCGCCACATTTTTTATGATAATGACTTCGGTAAACCGGTAAGCAAATAATAATAAGAATTAACGTCAGTTATTACAGAACGTATGGTTCGAAAATGCCCGATGTTGATAACTAGTGCATTTTCGAACTTAAAATACTGCAATTATTTCGTTGCTGAGGTTTTTTCTACATTCTACGTCTCCGACCAACCACAACTCTCAACGTGTGAACAAACTTGTGTGCTGCAATAAATAATTTGAGAACTTGTATTTTGGAGTTACATTATTTATTATGGACAACTGAAACTGGCTTCCATGTCAATTTTCCATTCGTCTTCCATGTCTTAAATCTCTTGACACAAGGATTGGGGCAAATAATTATAAAAAGTGATGCTATAAATAAGTAATGACAAGCGAACACTGTAAAAACGAATAAAGGGTGTTATGATAGAAATAACTGCTTTAATTTTTGGAATGACAATTATCTTGGTCAAGCACAACAATCCTATCTTCACACAATTATTCTTCCGAGATTTGCTGTACAAGTTTTACACAATGGTTAGATCGTCACATGCGATTATTAAACCGCAAGTGAGTATAATCATCTGTATAAAAATAAGCGGCTGACAAAAAATACTGTCTTAGAGCAGGAATTTGTTTGCTGAGAAAATCAAGTCCAGCTCCCTGCATGGAAACATACTTTAAGGAGAGACCGTCACGTAGCAAATAATTTCTGACCGTACTATTACAACTAAAATTTTAAAATGCCTACAGCTGTAAGAGAAATTGTTCATATTTTTGTGTTCCTACATTATTACAATCAATTACACTCACAACAGTTATTACAGTATAACAATTCTCCATCTTCCAATTTTCCCACACTTATCCCTATAATCCCAAGTCATCAAAATCTTTAACATTTTTCATTAGCTTCAAATGATTATCGATGATTTGAAGGAGCTCCGGTGGACTAGGTATACGACCAGTTTGAAGTTTCGACCAAATGGGAACATCTGTAATTGCAAATGTTGTTTTGTTTAGCAAAGGCTTTAAAAGTTTTATCATGATTCATGAAACCAAAACATTTATATAGAACCCGTTTCATGAAATGACGAGATATAGGTCAGGTTTCCAGGGACTAACACTTGTAGACAGAGAAAACCCAACAAGCCATAACAACTAGCAAATATTATTTTTCATGTCAAGACAACATACTCACCATTAAAATAAATTTCAAAGGCTCCTGTGGAAATTAATTGAGTCTCAATAAGGTTACATAGAAAGAAACACATCAGGGCTGCATAAATTTTGTTCTGGATGACCCACATCCATATATTTGGTCTTCCTAGCCCTATATATTCGAAAGGATTGATGTTCATGATGATGCAACCTAAGATTACAAATTTCGCCAGGCTCTGCAATGAAAAACAGTGTCTTTAAGAATTCTGCAACAAATTAATCATCGACTCCACTTTTGCCTGCAAAAATTTAAAGTTTTCAAACTTACAATGAATTGAGCGAGGTATTGTCGCAGTGGTGGGGGTGGAAATGCTCCAGCTTCTAACATTATTTCAGGATACCGCTCTTGAATCATCACAGAGTAATGATCATAAGCGTTCCTGTAACCTCAGGAGGTACTGAAAAACAATAGAATACCATTTCCATCAATGTGAAATTCCTTCAGTCAAACCAAAACATAACAACATTCCCGCACTACACATGATACAGATACCTCCAACTTTCCTCGAAAAACAGCTTTATTATAAAGCCTTTATATCTACGTAACCTTTGTAGGGAACTCAGTCCATGCATAATTCCACTACGTATTTTAAGTTATTCTAAGACACATTTTCCCAAAATAATGTATATCTCAAACAAGCAACCACCTCTAACTTAGTGCTTCATACAAAGTAACTTCGTTAACTCCGAAGAATATAGAAGAAACTGAGGAGAATCTCACCAGAAAAGGAATTTCATGCTGGGACCTATAAATTTGGCCGCTGAGAGTCGAGATCCAGGGATTCCTTTAGAAAGTTCCCCATTCAGTCGATCCAAATTCGTGTCATCCAGTTCTTCTTTGGGCTTCTCCTCATCCCCAGACTTCAAATTATTCAGGTAAAGGTCTTTCACAGTGAATAATATAGCCAGGAGGAAAACGTAATGACCAGGTCGGAGGTTAACTCCAAACCTTTGGTTTCCCGGTACCATCACAAATAGAGAAACTGACTGTTATTCAGAAAAGAAAAGAAAATCGGAAAGAAAATAAAAGCCTCCTGCAGGAGGAAGAAATCTTTATTTTCTGCGCACTTCCCCTTAAATTATATTTTTCACTTTCCTCAATGTCCTATATACTTATTTCAATGGGGGAATTCCCATGGATATCACTTGTTTAAATCCCCTCCGTTCCAGACTCCAGAAATTGTTCTCGAACTCGAACTGATTAAACTGATTTAGACTGAATCATTCTGCCTCGATTTAACGAGGTAAACTCAATATGATCATGATGCCTGATTATTTCCTACTCATCTCCAATTTATACTTAGCTTCTGGCACGGCTCGTGGCTTAACATTGTAATACACTTGCGATCTGCACGTCACTCACACCTTGTCTAGTTTGAGACTACGGTTTAGCTCCCTGAGCTAGGAGGGAAACATTTATTTACATGGGAATGACATATCGGTAAATATTGAGTATAGTTGTAGGAGCTCCCTATTTAAGAGGAGTCAACGACATGTGTGCAGTAGAAATGTGCGCTGTAATAAATATGTGGATGGCTCAAGTATGTATTAACACTGAAAAAGGATGAAGCCCCACAACAGCACAGCATTGAAGAATTGCACAGTAGTGTAAATACAAATGCAGGCAGAGAGGGTTTTTTCATGTAAAAGAACACTTGGTTATGAGTGAAATTAAAGTGGAATTTCATTGGATTTCATTGCAAAAAAAACATCCTAGACGAAAACAATTCATACATTGCCTAAGCCAGCACCCTTTACATTTCAATGAGATACATAAGAAAATATGTATAATGGAACCAAAACGACTTCGACCCATTTCTTAGGGTTTCTCCTTAAATCAATGCCAAAAATGGCAACAACGTTTCATTTCTTACCAACAAAGTTTTATGATGCAAGAATAAACATTATGGCATTTATCATATGTATATCTAAACGCTTGTCTTACAAACGATTTTTGCAATTAACTTTTACGATGACCAAGTGACAAAATTTTCTGTGTTTTATTAATTTATTTAGTCGATAGTAATTGGAAGTCAACAAAATATTACGTATTTGCAATGAGCTTTGTGCAACTACTGATAGAAATATCAGCTGCAAGAAATGCGGCTGTATTTTTTGCAGGTGAGAAAAGGAACCCATTAGAGGTTCCCTTGCTTTGTAAGAGTTTAAAAAAGAGTTTTTTTTGTGAGCACTTACCTTCTCCTACTAGCGTTAAAAATTAATTAAAAAATTGTTGTGATATTTACTAGAGAGATTTTTGTGATAGAATTCATAATGGTAGGTTGGATTTCACGTATACTAAAAATATGTGAACATCCTTTTTTGAGGAAAATATTCACCCGGCTCAGAAAACATGTGTGTGATTGTGTGGAAAAATCCCAGGAATGTTATTTGAGAAATCAGAGTTGGTTTTTACGGGCAATTATTAATATAGATGGTTGAGTTATATTTATTCGTTACCTTTACTTATCTATGATAAGTTTGAAGCTAATATGAGGTAGTAATAGTGCATCACATTAGGAATTTAAGCACGTGCTCAATTTTGTTTACCAGATGTTTGGTTACAAAACTTTGCTTGGAAATGATTACTGATGCGAAGTTTATGACTGGGGAGCGTCTATTTTTTACTTTGATAAATTTTGTTTTGCGGCACATTTTTCGCTCTTTTAGCTGCCGTGCGCATTTTTAAGTTAAGGAAGTAAAGCCATATGGTGAACTATACTAATAAGTATGTCAATTTTTAGACATTCTGATGAATTCTTTGTCCAAGGTAATTCAACAAAAGTAAAGCATACATTTGTCTTGCTGTGAATGAAAAACGTGAAACAGTGATAGCTCAAAAATAGGGAATCGTAGATGAAGATATCTCTAAATCTAAACTACATATAGAATTGCTGAGCTCGCAGAGAGGTTATTATGGATGAGAAATATTATACACTTGCGTGTGTATTTACGAAAGCAGGACATGTTGTGAGGAGAAGGGTTCTCACCAGGCTTAGAAAATATTTATCACTTTTGATAAGTTTGATAGAAAAAGTTACTCGGTGGATATCTGTGACACTAGGGTGCAAGTGCTATTATTTAATTCCATTCCGTCTACACTAGCATGCGTCAGTACGCTTACAATCCCATAATATTTGCATAAACTTGACAACTGCTTTTTAAAATATACGACAACATTTTCTCTAAACAGCTTGCGTTTTATCAAATGCCCTCGAGAACGGATATTTTGGAGAAAATAAACTGGCTTTTAGCAAACTGAAAGAAAAATATTCAATTAAAATTTTTTGAGCCACAACTCCTGTGAATGTGAGTCAACTAAACCTCGCAGTGAAAGAGCAACAACCACACTCCACGAAAACATATAAATATAAACCTTGCCCATGAAAGAGGAGGTATAAAAAGCGTCCATAATAAAAACTTTCTCATACTCTATATTCAAATTCTGGAATAATTCATTGAATCATAAATCATAATACCCAAGAAACTCTTTCTGAATCACGGTCCGACAAGTTAAAGAGAATAATGCATCACAGAGAGTTTAACGAGAAATTAACTCCAACTAATTTTTTTGTATTTTGAACCTTTTGTCAGTCTAATTGTTAGTTTAGTTTTTCGTCAGGAAAAACAATAATAATAATTTATTATTATCTCTCAACAAAAATAAACTGATACTGATTAAGGAGATACACTAATGCATGCACTGATTATGACGTTAAACTCAACTTGGTGAGAATTATAGGGTCAACAATATGAATTTTCCAGGATCATTCATTTGCAATTCTAATAGAGCTAGAAACATCCTTATTCCCCGTCGAATTCTCTACTACCTTCATACAGGGGGCTTGCCATTAGTTATTTAGACCTTATTTGGAGAAGCGGAAACATTGTATACAAAAATTAATTCAGTTTGTTCAACCTGTAAGTAAGTTCATGTAACAGTCTGAGAACTGATATTTTAATTGAAATTCTCGCTAACTTTTTCCTAATTCAGTTATGAATCATTTAAAAAGTACTTACTTATTTATGCATGATGCAGAGCACTTTTTGACACCTCATACGAGATACGAGCTCCAGAATGATTCACTATACAAACAACATTTTGGCTCTTGTCCGATCATATAGATATATAACTGTTCCATAATTTTATTTAAAATGCCACACTTCTCTTTTCTCCATACTTCTAAACATGCTACCGCTGCATACAAATGCTTCCGCTTTAAAAATTTACACCGCAATTGCATCGATTTTTACACCGGGTCATACCAACGAGTTTCCAATGAATTTTTTGTGTTCACTGAACACTGTTCAGAGGTTCAGACTCGTCTGAGAATTCCTAATTATTCTTTCGCAGACTTGTATGCAAATAACTTTGGACCTCGCAAGTTCCCACAGATTGCGACTGCCCCTAAATATGAAACATTGCAAATACTCCTTTGAAGTTTACTACTCCTATACACAAGTCGAAACATGTAAAAAACAACCATCTTGTTTACAAGGTAAATACTCTTCAAAAACGCATGCATATACCATATACCTAATATGGGCCAGTGGCAAAAAAAGAAAATTGATACAGCTCAACTATATATACCCCAACAACGGATTTACATTGCCCACAACAACTACTTCCCCCATCATTAAAACATTGCGCGGATAGTGGCATTCAGTAATAAAACATAACTAATTCCCTGGAGTCATCTTCCTTCCACCTTGTATACACAACACACTGTAATATGTAATATCAAGGACGTGGAATTAATATGCAATAATGCATGCAAATGTAACAGTATCTTCCATACTTCATCTATATACCCTAACCTTCCAACCATTACTTTTAATTACATCAGCCTATGCTCTCACAACCCATTACTAATTAAACACTTTGTCAGTTTTGTCATCCCGTATTGTCAACTACATCATTACCATCCACTTATCGTAATCATCTTTGATCAAGGCAACTATTCCCACTTGCCCATATTATTTCAGTTAGCTTCCAACTGAAGCCTGTGTATCTTTTTATGTGTTAAGTAAGTATTCAATTACTTATACATAGATACACCCACAAAAATACAAAACATTTACTTTTTATGAACGGCTTAAAAAAGTTCAAAGCTCAAACGCTAGAGTATGTCAACACACTTTGGAGGAAAAACTTTTAACGTTTTAATAGCAATTATATCTCATTAAATGTACTCTCGTACAAATGATTCTTCCTTCAAATAATTACCACATTACCACACGAACTTGATTAAATACGCTCCATTAAGTCCTATTTTTATCCCTAAGGAAATTCAGTTATCCTTGTATACTTCTCCCGGTTCACCATGTTCAAGAGGCGGATCGTATACGCATATACAGGCATACACATACAGCACACAGCACAGCTATTCAGCTTTATACATAGCTTTTAGTTTGTACAATGATAGCAACTAAAAAGGATGTATGTTCGTTTCATTCGCTTCATGTCTATATATACATACGGCACAGGAACATATTCTTACTTTTGTCGTAGTGTGCTCTGCATAGCTATGAGCAATGTCTGCATGTATGTACACAGTAAATATATAGACAAAGTCTCAAAAAGGATGCCCGCTTTTATCGTGTTTTGACGTCTCTTCAGCCGCTGTTGCCAAGTGTTGACCAGGGAGTTCTCCAGAGATTCAAAATTGACAAGCCTATTTTTCCATTACGTAAAATTGTAATTCCGAGAGTCTCTCCCGAAAAGAACGAACACTCGTGTGTGACTCAGAAGCATCTGAAGAATTAGAGATTAGGTAGGAGGAATAAGACGTGTGTTACTTGTGTTTAATGAATTTCTAAAGTCTATAGGGAGAAAAACGTTTGGTGGTTTCGGAACTTCGGAAGTTTGGTTGGCATTATATTCACTTTATCTCTACGATTTCCAAGATTCCAAGTATGTAAAGGTCTTCGTCACTTTGAATGTGCATGAGTATAAGGGAGAACTTTAAAGAACTTGGTCTTGAGTTGTGGAAGGCGTGAAGTTGTGTGAATTGTGAACAAAAGGAGTCTGTTAAATACAAAAATAATTTAATGTATAGTATATACATAAGTCCCGTGGAACTCATCTCAATTCAAGAACTTATATACACTATATTTACTGTACTGAAGGAGTTGTTCCAGTAGAATCTATGTTAGATAACTGAAATTGCTCTCATATATGTGGGTAATATATATACATAAATTTTAAACGTTAAAAATAGACTGGAATCAAGAATCAACTTTGAAGTATTCACGTGTATAAGAAAAAATTGTTATATATTTGGATGGTATAGTTGTAAACAGTTTTTACCAAGAGAATTGTAAATCAGCAGGTAAAATATAATATGAGACTTATACATTATTCAAGCACGTAAACCTCGTTTCGCATGTATAGTCAGTGTTTTAGTAGTTAATTTAAGCTGTCCTAGATGCATGGCTGTAATAACTTTATTGTTTTTTTTAATATTTTTTTACCTTACCTTTTTATTATCTTTTGCAACTTTGAAATTTATGTAGACTTCGTGGGATATTCAATATATAAGTTGTATGGGAACTCATTGCATGCAATGATGGACTTTTGTATTTTAATAAGTAGTAGATTTAAAGGAATAGATGTATTATGTAAAAGTATTAGGTGTGAGTTTATTTCCGTGGGAGGACATTTCGTGGTTCGTTGCCTGTTGTCTTGTAGCCACAGTAAGTATTTTTAAGGCATGATTGTCAGTTTAAGTTGATTATGTTGAAGGAATTATTATATTACCTATATGATTTTCATTGGTTACATGCAATTTGTTGATGTGCATGGTTATTAGTCTCTTAGTTTGAGAAATAAACATTGGTTTTTCTTGATTGATCAGTAATAGTTGACGTTTGAATTTATTTGTGTGTTTCTAGGTTTAACAGGTATATGGGATTATGCTCTCATCAGCCTGGGGTTTTTAGTTTGCTTTTAATGGATGGGAAACTGCGTATTGAAGGGTTACCTTTTCAGGATTGTGATTATTGTAAGAGCTTCCGAGTATTTGGCTAATTGGTATCCACTGCTTACTTACATGCTTGTTGTGTTTTTGATTGGCATTATATAGCGTTTTTCTGGTGAAGTGTCGTGGGTGGTATCTATTTAGGCTGGGGAAGTGGGGAAGATAAGTGTTTGTGAAGGAAGAGATTAGAAGCTGTATCAGATGTGTTTGAATAAGAATTGAAACTAATTGCAATGATAAAAGCATTGTAGTATTTTTGTTTTTTTAGTAACCTTATGAGCCGGGTGGCCCAGCTTTTGCGGTTTGATAATAGTGTAATATTGTTTTTGGAACTGTGGTGGACAGTTAGTATGCAAATCAAAACAAAATTCCTTTTGTTATGCTTACTTTTCCCACCTCTGATCTATGTTCGGCTGAGATAATATTAATTGTTTGGCAATTGATATTATCGGCGTGTTTTTGCATCAGATGAATCTGGTTTTAGAAACTTGAATCATTTTTACACCTTTTTTAAAACGGTTATCATGACTCATGACCGTATTGAGTGTGGCGATAATTTGCATTTCGTTTTCGAATTAGGGTTGGGGGGATGTGGTATGTCCATCTGTGAAATTCAATGAAGAGTTATTAAATGAGGTTAGTTTAAAGAGATGTATTGGTACTTTGATACTTCTGAAACGATTTTTGAGGAGAGTAAGTATTATTCAACTGCAGCATATCTCACAATCAGTGAGTTAAAAATAATTTTAGCTTTGCTTACCGGGGACTAATGCTGGAAGGTGCGCATAGAGAATAGAAATTCCTTTTTTGGATGCGGAGGATTTTTAGTACATAATGAAAAACTGCGGCTTGATGAGGGGATACATAACCCAGTGAGTGTGCACCTTTTGATTGGAGCTATTATTAGCGATGTCAATCATTCAAAGAATTTTGTTCACTGAATAATATACTGTGGGTTAATGTAATTGTATTATTACAGCATGATCATTTGCAAATTAGCATTTTAGTTTAAGTCGTGTGGACAAAAAAGATTGATGAATTGGAAAAAAACCATATAATGATACCAGACCATCACCGCACATGACAGCGCGACAATGGTGGAAATTATGCATAGTGCTCTATTGCCATTGTAAATGAAAATATTTCCGAATTTATTACGGCTCATCAAACGTAGAATAACTAGAGTACGTTAGAAAAACAGTCTGGTGGTGATGGTATGATATGTATCGTCCGTATTAATTATGTATGTATGTATGCATGTACTTCAGCTCTTGCATGCATTCCAATCATTATTATTCCTTTTTTAGAGTCATGGAGATTCATATTCTTACTAGTACTTTCCTGCATAAATCAGTAGGGAAAGGTAGACCATACTGAAGCATGCGGATGTGTTCTTATGAAGACGCTAATAAAAAATACTACTTTTCGATCCAATACCGCCTGTTGTGATTTAAATGCGTAAAAATATCTGTGGGTGACTTTTTTGTTGGTTTCTGGCTAGCAAGGGTAGTCAAAGGTTTTTGTTAGAAAAACCCAGCAAACATAATACTGACCATGTAAACTTGCTTTTATTTTGTTAAGGCGGATCCTTACATATATGCACATGTGGGAGCCTTTAAAACTGAAAATAATATTATACTCTATACTTGTCACTCACAAGTGTGTCTGCTTTGATCCCAATTTTTAAGGATTCCCAATAGTTAACAATGTCATCATTACAATAGAAATTGAAATGAACGTGAAGTATTTATTGCACTAGCGCTTTCCTGTTGTAATAACAGTTTTTATATTTACAATTTACAATGTGGTAATTCCATGTACTTATGGTTGCTTGAGCAGTACAACTTTTGCTGTGGAAAGTCTCCCAATGTTACATTATATTGTATCATGTTCCATACCTCTATGATAGTTGTTGCTGTATAGAGAGCAGGATAGGAGAGCAGCAGCAGCAAGTCCTCTATATATGTAATAATTATGTTACATGAAAATGTAAATAATTATTGTTGACTATCTAATCATTACAACATTTTATAGTACGCTCAAGATCATTTCAAAAAGTATCAAGTGATTGACGATCGAATATTACTATATTCAATACTTTCTACTTTTCATGCAGAAAGAGTCCACTGTCCACTTTTTTAGTACTGCGTGCTCCTGCATTGTTGTAGAGGAACTTAGGGGTAAATTGCTGTATGTATATGATGAACATGAATATGGGAGCCCATATTTAGGCAGACGTGAATATAAATGCAAGAATGAGAATACCTCTAAGTTTATAGGTGTATATGAACAAATAAGTAATGATTGACTATACATTTAATTTGTCAATCTTTTATTGCCCTTCCAAATAGACAAACCATTGATTTTATGAATTTAGTGAATTGGTCATGTAATTTTTGAGCAAGTATGTGCCGAAGTACAGCAACATAGCAACAATGAACCCTATTGCCATGATGTTATATGGACTTTGATGGGAATGGTAGAATTTTTCATTAACTTTGAAATCTTTTTCATGGGACAGGAGCAAATGACTATGGCTGAGAGGATGCTGTTGATGACGGGTTTACCATTCACTAATTAGAATATTTAGAATGGCTTAAATGAATAGTTGAATAATAGAAAATGTGAGAGATGTAAGGTTGTTGTTAGCTGATGAGAGATTGGGCTATGAGATTGTTATAAGTGCATGTGTCAAATGAAACAGGACAGACATACTTGTAGATCTTGCAGGAGGCTGCTGTGTTGCTGTTCCTGCTGTTCTTCTCTTCTGTTGTAATATTGTGTGAATAGGTTTGCTTGTAACCTGTATGTTGCTATGTTTGTGAGTGATGCGAGAGCTTGCCTTCGCAGTCTACCATAATCATTTCATTATTATTATGCTGAGCGAGTGAGTCTACTTGTATAGTGGAACGTTCAGTCTCATTGTGTACCCGATTCATGTCATTTAACCCAAATGGAAAACAGTTAAACCCCTCTCTTCACACCTTACCTTCAGTTCTGTTCTAGCATTCAGCCTGTCAACTTTATCACCAATGAGAGCTTAATTACTTTTTTGTGTCTTTTGTCCATTTAATTTATTTTTAAAAAGTTATCCTAAAAACAAACACATTCCCTTTCTTTGCAAAGTTACCAGCATGGGGAGCTTAAAGAGTACGTACTTTCTGCTGGTATTTAGTGCTGAATTACTTCTAAGATATGTATTTTGTATTTCATAGGAGAGAACTCCGGTCTTATGTTGAGAATATAATTTTGTGGCATTTATAATTATTGCGAAGTTTCAGTTTTGCAATAATGACAACAAATTCATTTGGTATGTTTTATATTTCGGCTGTACAGAGAACAAGTGGCGGCGACCGAGTACTATCTTTACCATCGGTGAAGACAGCGGGGACGATTCGGATCAGTGCAATGAATTTGATTCTGACGAGGATATTTCTCCGGTTCGAAATCGTAGGAAATCCTCCACAATCATCTACTCTTCGAATTCCAGCTTAGGTAAGAAATTGTGAAATTGTTGTTGTAATGGATATAACAAGGAGAAAGGTTAATGTTACTCGAAAGCGTTTGCGTAATTCTTATGCAAGTGCGTACTTGTGAACGGAGGATAGATTGGAACAGGAAATATCCGATCATTTGTTTCTCTCCTTTAATTCCCACGTAGACAATTTGTTCACATTTACGTTATTGTTAAGTTATATTTCTACTACCGTTACTCTCTCTCTCTCATTTCTCCCACTCTCTTACCTATATGCATGTAATGAAAAAATGAGTATAGATAGGAAAATTGTATATGAGGAAGTTAGCGCTACTAACTGTACAGTTGTTTTTTATTGATATTATTCTGTATTTGTTTGAGTAAAACATTAAATTTGCGAGTTTAAATTCTGTTTGAAATGAAATAGAAAAGAGTTCTGGGGACTATATTTACTGTGTTCTTCCGGGGTTCTGAAGGTTCACTGTATCATTGACAATGTACCGAGGATAAATATTTTTGTTCTTATGTGGAAATTGTACTTCAAATGAAATAGAGTATGTGTACATATATTAGAAAGCTTAGTGATGGGGAGTTTAAAGTGTGGCTCGTCAGAGAGGCACAATTTATGTACACAATGATGTAAATAATTTATTGCTATTAATAAGCATGCTCCCGTATTTGTAAACCCTTGAAATTTGAACTTGTGCTCAAAAATTGAACTACGCAATGAGAACGCGTCAATGACTGATGAAATTGTTTGTCTTTATCTGTGTAAATGTAGATTGAACTTTATTTTTGAATGCCTGATATGATAATTATCAACTTTCTTGGAAAAGTCTGAGTTTTCTGTTTATATTGATTTTGAATAGTTTACCTTTTCAGAGTAACCTATTTAAAATGTTTTCGATTGAGAATGTGACCGTTGAGTGTGGGTAGAATTACGAGAATCTATGTATTTATAGATCATATGTCTTATGAGATTATGGGATACAATAGTGACGGACTAGAGGCGAATGGGAGGAGTGAATTAAAAGCATGAAGACTCAATTTTTTGTACGCGATGTAGTTACAATAATTCGAGAAAACAATAATTTGATCTCTTCAGGTAGAATATGTCCTTGATGCATGATAGATTCTAGTAACTAGGTAACTATGAGGTCTTTGGACTTAGGTACAGGAATAAAAAAAAATTCTCTGGTTTTTTACAGATAGTGATAGTGAAATGGCATGGGAGCTAAAAGAGCGCAATCGAACTCGTAAAGAAAGTATAGCTCCGATGCACTCTGGTCTACAAACTTGGGTGGAAGTACGGAAAGTAGAAGCTAGGCGGGCGAGTGGAGCTGGAGATCTCCTTCAAATTCCGTTGCCCGTCATGAGGAAAAAGAAGTATACATATGAAGAAATAAAAGAAATGGTTATCAATGGCAAAGTGAAGGACACTAAAGTTGCAGTCCGAGATAGTGACTGGGACGTTGGAGATGAAATGAGGTCTCGTCTATGGCCACTCTTGGATTCAATCCATGAGTCAGATAGGTCGTCTACTATGGTCGAAGGTTTCTATTGGGATACCGTGAATCAGCTATTTGGATCCGATGGTACAACTTCTAAACGTGTTTCACAATGTGTTCTGGATCAATGCATGCATGAGTGTGGAAGATAATGTGTATTGTGTGATTACGTTGCTAATTATATGCGAACGTGTCCTTATGTAGAACTTTCTGATGAGGAAATATCGTTGCCATGCTTCACGGATCCCCAGTACCGACTATACTATGGGCTTTCTGGACAAGGTAAACGGATGTCTGATCGAATTGTCAGTGTCGTTGGCTACGCGTATCCGGATATCACATTTTGTCCACTACTTCTTCCTGTCACCTCTTTATTTCTACACTATGTTCAGGTAATCTGGCGGATTTCAAAACATTTTTTAAAGAAAATTTTATTAATATCAATGCAGAGGCCTCCTAGTTTGACAGCTGTTTAAATTTGATAGGTAGATCTTTTCTGCAAAATGTTAGATTGCTGTTGTATGATTACAGTAAGAATTCTCAATAGTTAGAGTGCATTTGAAATCGTGCCAGTATCTTCTTAAGGCGAAATGCTGGGTTGCAAATTGCCAAATAAACGCCATGAATGACTGTGGAAACCTTTTTGAATTTGAATTAGGAAGTCGTTTTTTTGTGTGTAGTATTTCGGGGGCAATATTTTAATGTTTCGCGTTTCGCTAACGTATGTGGGCTGTGTGAAAATTTTCCATGAATAATGATTGCTAATTAGTACGGAATCCCCATGACTTTGACATGAGCAGAGCCACACTTTACGCATTAACAATTTATTTACATCCATTGATATTGACATGTAAATAAGCAAAAATGTAAATTCTTTGGGTGTAAATTGAAAGTGCTTTAATTTTTGGAATAGGAAGAAAAAACGTTCAATTGTTTATGTACACTACTCTCCGCTCGTCACAAAACATTTTTGACTCAAACTAAACTTCAATGGGAAGTCACGTACACAACGGCAATGCATCTTACCAAAAAGTTCGCTGTAAGTATTTTAATAGCTTTTTCGTACATTTAAAATCTTTTAATCTGTAAATAGTATTTATGAAAATATATGTCAAGGTTTATGATTACAGATGGGAATGAACCGTTTGTTCTGATATATATGATTGTATTAAAATTATGTGGGTTTATTTTTGAATATATTTTTAATAGAAACCAGCATTCATGTTTGTATCTCGGAATGTTAAATCTGGCGAAAAAGTTGAAACCGTATTTCAAAACTGGGTTTGGTGGATTTTCCGAGATTTACCATTGTCTCATCTAGTAAGTTATTCGGATATGCTTAATCAATTAATTAAGTACAAATTCGTTGACGTCACTTTATGTAACTTTCCTACGCGCGAACTTCGGTTATTTTTAGGAGCAGAAATTTTTAAGATTTTTGGGCATTTACGTAGGTCCGTGTAATGGATTGCTACCTAATGGAAGGTACGAAGGTTTTGTACCGCGTGGCTATCGCATTACTGTTATCATTCACCAAAGCAGCCGGTTCAGATTCAAAGTGGGCTCATTCCTTGGAATCATCTGGCCTTCAAGCTTCAATTTCATCTTTCATTCGTGAAATAGCAGTAAGATCACAAGCTATCAAAGCACGCTCCCCTGTGTATTGTCTGTGGGTATTAATATTTTACCGTTTTTATTATTAATTACAGATAACGCCACAAAGACTTTTAAAATCTGCATTTTCAATTCGTGCATTTCGTGGAGCCGAAATTAATAAGATCTCCACCAAAATTGAAATGTTACTCAAAAGCAAAGGATCGGGTCCTTCAAATATGCCAAGGCCACAGTCATTTGATAATTTGCCAACTAGTCAGTCGCAGCTTGATATTCAAATGATTTCCCACACGATGACAATTAAAGAGGTATGAGAAACATTGTATTTTCGTGTATGTTGAACTTTACCACAATTTTTTTGGAACGAATGCATTTTTCTAACCGGGTTGAAAGTAATTTTTTATCTTTGATTCATGCTGCTTGCAATTATGGACAAATTTCGGACATGTTTAGGGTAAAAGTACTCCTGATCTCCGGTCACGATCTAGAGGAGATTATCTAATTAATGATCTTAAATCAAGAATTGCTTCGAAGGATAATGTAAGCATTTCATACATTAGGGGGTTCCGTGGTTTCACCTTTCAATTTTCCAATACTGACGGATACGTGCATGTCTGCATGCTTACAACGGAAAATACTAGTGTTTTGAGTTTCACAACAACGTATTGCACTATTACGTTATCTGTTTATGGATTTGATAACAGCATTAATTCTGTTGAGCTAACAATAACAATGTTTGTGACTGACGTGAAGAATGACAGCTGGACAAATTATAGCTGATAGCATTAAATGGACTCACTTTTCTATTCATAATCTTTTAATGTACCATGGAAGGCTAAGAGATATTTACCGGGTATTTATTTTTTATTTTGTTAGCTACTTACGTTGTGGTCTTGGCTACCACTTCGTATAACTATGTACCAGCCTGTGTTACTATACACGACTGAAGAGCACGGTTGCTCATTGACAACGTTCTTTAACCGCGTGGACAATCATGAGCCAACGATACTTTTAATCAAAACTACAACTGATGAAATATTCGGAGCATACCTCTCAACACAATGGGCAACGAGGAATTCTCGGGATGAAAGAGGTGAAAGACTTCGATATTTTGGAACAGGAGAAACATTTCTTTTCACCCTGTGGCCTGAGCGAGTCAAGTACCCGTGGGTGGGCATTAAAACGCAAGACGATCCAGACAGGAAGGTCGATCACTCGGCTGAACTTTTCATGCACGCTGAATCAAACATGATCTCCATAGGTGGAGGGTAAGAACCAGAAACTTGAAAACGGTTCAAGTATGTTAAGTGCTAATTCATTATTGACATTTGTCAAGGTTAATCTGCATATAAAATATTTTAATTACAGAGAAGGACAAGGTGTGTATTTAGATGAGGAACTCCGATTTGGGAAGACGGAAACATGCCTCACATTTAATAACCCGCCTTTAGTCTCGACGCGAGACTTTGAAGTTCGTGTTCTTGAAGTATTTGGCTTTGCAGTCATCTAATCCTTAAAATGTAACGATAATCATTACAGCTAAGAAAATATATATGTTCAGCAAGTTACTAGCTTGCGTATTTATGTACTTTGTAGGATCTGATCGGTGTTACTGTGCTGCAATCCAACAGTAATAGCTTAGTGTTACTTGTGTAGGAGTTGAAAATATATATTGTTTGTTTTTGCAATAACTGTATAGTTACTGTGAGTACATGTATTTACAATAGTAGACATTCACAAAATAATTAGACGTAGGTACTTGGTAAAATGTTCGTATACATAAATTATAAATTTGCATTCCGAGAAATAGTGCATTTAATGTGCTGCAATTTTATTTTCTTCCTATATAGCCGTCGCTAATAATTAATTATGAGTTAGTTGTTGAAAAATGTACATTCCGTAAAATAATGCATTTAGTCGATTGCGATTACTGTACTTTGATTTTATTATTCAGAGTGGTCGTCAAGTTAGAAATCTTCTATTTATTTGATTAGTAATCATTATTCTTAATGTCTAGATAGACTGTTACTTTAATTCTGAGCCATAAAAGGAGTTAACTCCTACCTAATACCTGTAGCTTCTATTACTCGAAGCAAACATAGCATATTAGCCGAGAAAATGAAATAATGCTGGTCCTGTTTTAGACTGAATTGATTACTATTTTTGTTGTTATTGTTGTTGTTATTAGCCGTGTTTTTGAGTCTGAGATGTTGTCATGTTGTCTAATCATATGTGTGAAAAATGTGGCTTTTACTATTTGCTGAAAATGCCAGTGTGGACAATATCTTCAAATCAAATCAATCAAAACGTTTCAAATAAAAACCACGTGAAAAATCTATATCAATGGAAATGGATATTGCTCTTGGAGTCATTAACGGTATTATTCGCAATGCGTCTTTAGTATTAAGAGTCATTGTACACCCGTTGGTTTTTCGTTTTGTATGTATTTAGCATGTATGCGGAATACATGCTAAACTGAAGTCAAATTGTGATTACTTTACGCCTAATACGCTGAAACCAACTATTACATTACCAGAGTACCCTTTCTCACACCCATCCGTTGGTTCATTGAGAAAACTACCAGGGCCATTTGATTTCCAATGAATGAATTAAAGGATGAAAGATGGTGGATAAAAATAGTATGATATATTTGCTATCTCGTATTTGTTATTGAGGTCAAGCAAAAAATCCAGTCTCTTGTAACTACATAGTATTTGGAAAGAGCGATGTTAAATTTATTGAATGGCAATACATTAATTACAATAGTAATAAGCTATGTAAAATAATAATCCAACTATGTCTACAGTCTACGGGCATGATTTGCTTATTAAAATGTCCAGCTATTATAGAAATATGTGGTAGTAATTGGGAGAGACTCTTTTCTCAGCTTTTCTCTCGTCCTCTCCTTCCCTTTGTACATACACTGTTGATGACTTAGCCTGGGGATCCCTTCTCCATAAGTCGCCACAACCATTGCGAAGCCTTGCTTTGACTTCTTGAGAGACATTCGAGGGGAAGTCAGATTTTTCAGAATGAGGAGTGAATTTATTTTTACCACCTCGCACAGCACAGAGAAAATATAACATCTTGTGCTTCCTCACACACTCTCGGATGTGTTTTGCTCTCAATTCTTTTTTGGCCTCAGTTTATCACAATTTCCTAGTGTGGTGAGCTCCAGAAGACGAAGCTGCTTCGAAAGAGAGATTCATCTTTCCTTCATTCAGCCGGTCAGCTTTTTTCTGGCCCGGAGCTGCTCAACACAACTCCATTCTCTTGCATCTTCTTCTGGAACTCTTCGACAACCAAAGACATTTTTTGACAAATGATGAGGGCCTCCGTTAACCATGTGATTGTGTGTGAAATTTTCAACATTTTTGTCTCCTAATTTTTTTACAAAAAATTTACTATATATTAATACTATTATGTTGTAATTTTGTAAGTTTATAACGAAAAAAAGTTTCTGTATAAGAGTCAACTGCCACATAATACTCGAGTCTCTCGGATCAGGAACAGAGCGCTAAGACTTGCCACAATGACGACTATCCAATAATTTCCCATACATATATATGTATGTTCTCCCCAAATTTTCTGTCAAGTAAATAGTCTTTCGCACTTCTCCCCAAATAATCTCTCCGCATACCTTCCGTGTGTGTTTTTTTTAAATATTGATATTTGTTCTACTCTCCCGTGACCGTGCGGTGGTTCCCGGCAGTGTGGAGACGAAATGTTAAACTTAACAATCTTGCGATGTGATATTAACTTCTACCGTCCGTTCAGGTGGAAATTGCAATTTATATTTAAGTGGTAAGTTTCACCCATATTTGTCTCCTACTCTTTTTCATTATCATAAATTATTACTAACTCTATAATTCTCGTACTTGTAGTTAGAAAAATAATTAAATCAACTTAATTTAACGATTTTAATTTTATCCTCTCCCCCCCCCAATCCTCCACCAGTCATTCTTCCTCTCTTGCTTTAATAACACCAAAACTCATAAAGCTGAGTCTCCTTTCAAAAAATTTAGGTCACAAGATTTTTCATACATTCCAGCGACAAGACTGAGAATGAGAGGTCAGAGGAGTTTATCTCATATTTTTTAGCGTGCCTTGTACTTCCTCCTTATCAACGCTAGCTCTCTCCTCTCTCAAATAATATCCTTTTTAGCAAACTGGAATCCAATCAGCCATTTTAAGATTTTGTAATTAAAAATTCCTTCCTCTTCTCTCCCACCAACTCTCAATTGTATAAGGTTCAAAGTACATGTACAAAATACATATACGCATGTAGGCACGAAAACGTTCTGGTATATAGAGATAAAAGGAGAGTAAAAATAAGATAATCATGCTCAATGGCTTATTTTTTATTTCCTCATTTTTTAACGCTTTAATTTCTCATCTTCTCAGGTTAGTCGTAACTTTGGCCTGTGTAACCTTATTGTCGATTCCGGGTTCGGCGGTAAGTATTAACATACATATATTAAAACTTTATCATTTTAATTGATATTTCCCATATGCATTGCAATTTTTCTCTTCGTTTTATCTTTCCAATTTCTATACTCAACTCCATCCTTTACTTCTATCTCCTTACCTACATGTACAAAGAAACAACAGACGAATTTTATTTGGAATTAGGACAAAATAAATGAAAATTATTATTTTTTTCAAAGAGAAAATTGTACAGAAGGAATCCCTGCCCTGGTCCTGTACAGTACAAATAAAACCTATCACAATTCCTATGCAGTAAACAAATGAACATTTGCTTTGCCTCACTTGATATATAAGATTTTCGGTGCGTATGTGGACTTAAAAAGCAATGTAGTACTTTTGGAAGGCAATGATAATTTATTCCTCTTGTTTCTGCTCCACACTTTTTGGAGCTCTGTGTGTGTTATAGAGAAGACTCTACGAAGATACAGTTACAGAGAAAAATTGTGAGTGAAGGGTAGAGAATGAGAGGGTGATTTCGGAGGCTGATCTAGAGATCTCTTATACATACACTTTACTATGGATAATTTCTGTGAAATGGTTTTGGTTATAAAGAAGAGAGAGAGAGAGAGCTTTTTCATGCGGATGATGTTATAATGCATTTGGAAAAAATTGGTGAAAATATTAGAGCTTTTTTATGATTTCCTATATAGCTAAAAATAAATCTCCATGAATCCCCCACAAATTTCTATAGACTTGTAATCTCAACGTGTTTACATATTATCCAATCAGCTGGTGAAATTTCCCTCGTCAACGTATAACATTCTCTCTCTCTCTCTCATTCTCAAGAATACTTTCCACAGCTTTTTAGAACCGTCTCTTCCCTTTAAAGTACATACATAAACTATTGTATACATAAGCATGGAGTTTTTTTTTCTACCCTGAAAATTTTTCCAACATCTCTCGAGTAAGTAATGTAATACCGATAGATAAACGATCAAGCCCTGGCTTCAACCCCGTCAATTCTATGAGGAAGAAATGTTCAAAGAAATAACATTTTAAAACATGAATTTACCCCCGTTTATTTATCTAACAATTTTTGTAGTAAAAAAAATGCTTATTGATGGAACTTCTTCCTGTCTCTTTTTTTCTCTCTCTCTTTCTCTCTCTCTCTCTCTCTCTCTCTCTCTCTCATCCCGAAGACAAAAAAAAACTACAATTTTTCTTTACAATAATTATTACAACTATACAAAGTCATTTGACCAGGAAGGAAGGAAAAAGACATGTTAATTTTTTTCATTGGAAATTTTTTTTTCCATAAAGCATGGCTTTGCATTAATTGTATAATGTTTTTTCCCCATCCTTATTCCAACACGATAAGTTTTTCATTCAATTTACCTATAACAATTCTTACTATTGTAATAAAAGATCAATATGTAGCTTCCTTGGTCCTTGTATATAGCCACATGGTATTCAGGGTTACATATAATGTCGTTTGTTTTTAATAGCCCATTTTTACTTGGTAACTATGGTGTGTATATAAAAGCGTTTGTATTGAGAGCTCCGTTTGTGTGTGTAGGCTCCGTGTGTGTTAAGATTTTGTTAGAGGAAAGAAAGAACAATATTTTTTCCAAGGGGTGTCTGCATAAAATCCTCTATGTGAAGTATAGAAGTCCAGGACTAGGAATTTCTTCCATAAATGGTTATATAGAAGGGAAAAAAGGAGAGGGTGCTGGAAGTGCTTGTACACACTTTTCTGGCATTTTGGACACGGAAAACAAAATAATATCACATTGGGAAATCTGACATGTGTTTATTTTTTCTTGTCAAAAAATCCCTCTACGGAGGGCTTTCATATCCCTTTAAAGTCTATAGCCTCTTCTGCATGCGAACCTTCTCTACTCCATGTGCTTGAAATTTCACATTGGGAATTATGTATGCACATATACCTAATGAGTGCCTATAATGTTAATGCTAATGAAAGTATTAGTGTGTGTGTGTGTGTGTATGTGTGTTTGTAGGGAGAAGGGTAAAAATTGTTTTTAAGAAATTTCTATGTACATAAGTATATGAGAAAATAAGTGGATCCATTTGAAAAGTATTAGTGAGAGCAAGAGAGGGAATACGGACACATAATTTCTGCTCATATGGTTGTAGTTTGTAAAATGTTGGAAATTTCTCAATGGACTCCTTTTACTCGAATACAATTCACAGATTTATTTCAATGGACTTACAAATGAGTCTCTGTCTTGTGTTTAAAGAGAGATTGAGTGAGCCCTCCGAACCCTGGGAGTAGTATTTGTCAGATATTTAAAACCAACATATTTTCTGTCATTACATGAGGAAATATGTACATGTAAGTGTAGAATGTGAGGATATAGTTTTCCTTACGTAAACTATTTCCCGCTCTTGCCCTCTTTTTGGAGAGAAAAAAAATATGTACTCCCTCAAAACTTTGGTGACTTTTGAAAAAAACTGTTCATGACGAGGGTAATGGGTGACTTTTGGCCGGGAGTGTTGAGAGATTTCCTGTATACATTTTCCATGCATACCGGATTTGGTATGTTTTAAAAAAAAATAGATGTTTATGGATATAATTCCTACAAAGATAAAATGACGGGCTGATGAGATTCTTAAAGGTTAATTTTGCTCGAGCTCATTAGCTAAATAGTAGGAATGAAAGGAGGAGAGTGTTGCAAAAAAAAAATCAAAGTTATTCACGCGTCCTCATTTTATCGAAGACTTTGAAAGGGATAAAAATCCCGATTATGTAATTATTGCTATTGTATATATTTATATATACTTATATATGTTCACATATGGAAGGAGTTTCTACTGAGTCTCGTAAAACTATGCGTGCGGCCTGCAGTTGACGGAGTATTTATCTTTGAAGGAAACGCTTTTTCCTGTCGTCGTCGCCTTTTCCATAGAATTCCTACATAGTTTGAACTTTTCATAGCCATACACATCGCGGAGAGCACTTGTTTAAGTCTTCTGCTCTCTGTCTCTCTCTCTCTCTCTCATGTCTTAAGCATGTGAAATAATTGATGGATGCCATTTTCTATATGACTTCAGCTGACTCATATGATCTGACCGTTGAAGTGACCGTCGCATTTCTTCTCTTTCAAACATGTGTCCACATATTATTATATTCTTGCAATGATATTTTCTTCCCAATTTCTCTCTCTCTCTCTCTCTCTCTCTCACTCGGTCTCTCGCATATACAGAAAAGTATGTCAATTTTTGCTTCTCTACTTATGAAATCTCCTCAAATTATCATATCCGCTCTAAACTATACGAAACATCAATTCCGTGTGTGCAACTTTTACATATGTATCATGTCAACCTCCAATGATATTATAGACTCTTGCCAATAGCTCTCCTTATACAATCACCATCTTCCTTACTATTCTATCAAGTCCCAAGACAAAGCCTTCATTTACAAAAACAATAGTACTCATATACTTGCTGAATCTCTGCATGAATTAAGCTCCATATCACACTCAATGGAGCTTTCCAGTGACATTGGAGCCTCCAATTTGGAGGCTGTAGACGATTTGAAACTGAAGAGCTCAAGAAAAATAATAGGAATACATATCTGTATAAAATATGCTCATTCTCTGTACGAGAAGTGATGACATTTTAGCAAAGGAAAGTATAGCAAGGATAGGAAGTTATAGCAATTAAAAGATGGACAACAGAAGGGGATTTTGCAACAAAATTATTTTTGTCATTTAAAAAAAAACAAAAGTTAGTTGATGAAGAGAAAAGGGCTGGAAACTCAAGAGCTTTTTCCCAGTTTTCCAACAACGGAGAAACTACAGAAACAACAGAGAATTCCATGCAATTTCCTACGAATGCGGAGCAGGATTTTGCTCAGGATTATTTTTGTCTATAGGTTTTCAAATCCATGGTTTTAAATTACTCTGGAGCTGTATACATACATGAGCAAGTATATATATAGAGTTGTGGGTGAGCGGATTGCTACTAAGGGAAAGGTATGTACATAGCTACACATAAAATCTAATTCTTGAGATTTGGTTGTAAATAGATAGTGAAGGAAGTGGAAGAGTATATAGAGTATGGTTTTGAACAGCTTGATGCCTTGCCATTGTGTAGGGTTGTAAAGTTGACAGTTCCCATTAAGAATTTGGCAAATTTGCCTAGAAATATGTGAGTGAACTATGCTGGAAGGAAGTGAATGGGAGCCAAGAGAAGAAGGAAGAGATGGAGAAGGAGAGAGAAATAAGATAAGAGAGTAACGTGGCTCTGGTATATTTGAGCAAAGTACAAGACTCACACTTAAATAAGAGCGATTAGTATGCACAGAAACCGGGTCTTCTTTCATGACCGATCAATTAACAGAGACGGATTTCCTATGGGTGAACTCTATGAGATTTAAAGTGGCTGTGAATGAATGGTTGTGAGGGGAAATGAGGGATTTTAGGAGAAATGCTTGGGAAAACTATGGTGGCAATTAATTGTAAATGTTATCAGCACTGGGACACAGTCGCGAGGTTGACTTATTGAGGAAAGATATAAATGGAACTGCATTGTTACTTTACACGTGCCAGCATTCAATGAACGCCTTGCTATATAGAGGGAAACCTCTATATTACAACGTTACGTTACCAATGGACGTGGATATTATAGTAAATTTTGTAGATTTGAAAAAAACTTCCGTCTCGGAATACATTTGAGTTGTGAAGTTTTTGTGGTGAGTGTTATGTAAAAAAAAAAGTGAGACTCCAGAAGAGTTGGTCACATGAAAGTCTGTTGCCAAGGTTAAATTATTAGTGGAGTAAATACGAAATATTAATATTTAGCCATGGGTATAAAATGGCAAGAGATTGTGGTGGTCCATGTGCCATGGATTTGGAATGAACCAGAAGTGATTCCTTGTGCTTATATGCTCTTCTCCTTATTTTTGCTATCTTACAAACACACACTTGACCCTTGTGAACTTTGCCCTGACTTGATGACACTTTGTCGTCCGCACTCGCCTATCATCTGCTTTGGCAAAATCTTCATACTGAGATAAGACAGGATTCTCTATGACTTTTATTTCTTCATGACGACAATCCAGACCCATATTCTCAGATCAAGCCAATATGGAAGGGAGATAAAATTGCAGTACATGGGCAAAAAATAATGAGAGCAAGTTATTTATTATTTTGCTTTTTCTTTCACCTCCCCCCTTACATTTTCTCTAGCAATTTACGGATGAGGAAAATACGGGGGGTTTGTATGGAAGACGAGATTATCAGCAAGTGGATGATCGACGAGGTTCGGAGAGATTTAGATTTGAAAGTAATCAATACAATCGAGGAGATGGCCGAGATGAACGAGACGGACAATATGGACAATATGGACGGGATGGACGAGATGGAAGGGAAAGAGATCCCGAATCTTTTAGGCCTCAAACTTCCGACGTGAATGTTACACGATGTTCCGGATGCTGTACACCAAGATGCATTGCAGAGAAAGGATCACGGGTTATTTTAATTTAATTTTTAAAGGACTGATTTTAAGGGGAGGAACAATGGAACGGTTTATGTGACGAGATTTTATGGATTTTAGGGAAGTCCTGGTTTGAATGGACCTCAAGGACCCAAAGGTCAACAAGGTTTCGTTGGTATGGAGGGTCTTCCTGGTTCTAAAGGTGATAAAGGAGAGGGTGGACTTCAAGGGGTTCGAGGACCGAAAGGAGACAGAGTTAGTTTTCAGTTTAGTTAGCAGATTTTTCAGTTAATTCCAAAGGCAATAAAAATTCTAACTCTGGGATTAATTTTTATTTCAGGGCAAAATGGGAGTACCTGGCTTCCCAGGTATTCCTGGCATCCCAGGTTTGCAAGGTATTCAAGGATCCTCAGGAATGCCCGGAGCCGATGGATGTAATGGTACCGATGTGGGTACTTTTTTTAGTTTCTCAAGTTTAATCGCTTCAGTTTTTATTGATTGTCATTTTTTGAGCGATAAGCAATCTCGATCTCGAATTAACGAAGCTTCTGCAATGCGTCTATTCTGCAAAATATAATGGAATTTACACAAAAATTTCCTGTCCAATTGATGGGGAAAAGAATCCTGTTTAAAAGGAAGGTCCATTTTTAAACTACAGGGAGCTCCAGGTGCACCTGGATTACCTGGAGTCCCCGGTCCAAGAGGATATCCTGGAACACCTGGAGACAAGGGAATGAAAGGAGAGCCTGCTTTTGTTCGGCCCGGAGGTAAAGGTCAAAAAGGAGAACCAGGTTTAGATGGCCGGGGTGGACCTCACGGTCCACCAGGTCTACCTGGAACGGATGGGCCTAAAGGCAGTGCTGGAGAACCTGGTCTACCCGTAAGATTTTCAAAAGCTGCTCAAAAAATATTTTTCCATCTGGTTTTGAACGTAGAAACTAAATCCGGATTGTGGTTACAATTTATTACGAATTACATAAACAGGGCGCTCCAGGATTACCAGGAATGAAAGGTCAGAAGGGTGAGATGGGATTGGCTTTCGTTGGTGCAAAGGGAGATCAAGGAGACAAGGGACCTCCAGGACCACCAGGAAATAATATACCGGGACACCGCCGTAATGATACTGTCTTTGTGGGACCCAAAGGTGACCAAGGAATGAAAGGAGAACGTGGTGACATCGGTTCTCCAGGCACACCTGGTAGTCCTGGATCTCCAGGTATTCCTGGTGCTCCCGGCCCATTTGGAATGAAAGGTGAAAAAGGACTTCCAGGCCCGGCTGGTCCTCGAGTAAGTTTAATTTAATTTTTTTAATTAGCACATACAAGATAACAATAAATTGACTAACAAATTGAGATAACAAAAAATGGGTCATTATGAAGTCATTTCCCTTTAGTACGTACTGCACTTGTGATGTTTTCAGTGATGCATTTTATAAATGACTTGATGACTTCCGCAACTTTATTCATCATTGCTAGGAATAGTAACTGGGGTATGAAGAGATATGATGTATTCCCCATGGTATATTATAATTAATGTAGAATTTTATTACTTAATCACTTGATGACGTGGAGTTCTCTCAAGTAGTCATCATTCATATTAAAAATAATGGATTAGAAAATCTTAACATAATTAAAAATTAAGGATCATTAGAAGCCATTGGAGTAAAATTAATGGTTCTGACACCGGAGGATGGGAGTAAAAAAGGAAAAAGTATTTTTATGCAGGGAAGGATTGCAAATCCAGCATCTTTTCTCTTCGTAGTGATAGAACTGATTGTGAGTAAGAGAGACACGACAAGTATGTTGGTTTTTTGTGCGGACCAACTCAAGAAAATATTTTTATCTCAGGCAGGCAAAAAAAAGTATATAAAAGATAGAGGAGAGAAGCTTCATTTTTTACCATTGAAATTGCTCGCTCCAGCAAAAAATCACATTGCGTGATGTTTGCGTTGAAAGTCTCGCACACTCGAGTGTCAATTTATTTATTTAAGTAATTTCCTTGTACTTGGAACTGATAAGGAATGAAACACCCGTTCGTACAGGAGCTTATACATTTCCAACCAGAACCTGTGCTTATATTTTGCAAGCTATAGGGAATTCTTGAGTTTACATTCATTTAAAGGCCCTCATGTCTAAACTTTGGGATTCAAAAGGGATTTTACTTAATCTGGGACTAAAATACTTGAGTAAGCAAAGAAGTGCATGTATTTTAAATGGCGACAATAATGCTGCTGCTTTCTAGGGACGAGATGGTTTTCAAGGTCCTGTAGGATTTCAAGGACTTAAAGGTGATCGGGGAGAATCGGGACTGCCAGGTTTGTCTGGGTTGAAGGGACAGAAGGGTGATTCAGGACATGATGGTGATAAGGGAAGTCAGGGGCTGCGTGGTCCTCCAGGCCCACCGGGCGTAAGTTACTTAATTGACTTCATTTAAGTTAATTATTTTTAAGTTAGTTATTTTCAAGCTAGTTATTTCCAATGTAATTACTTTTAAGTTTATTATTATTAATTAGGTTAATTACTTTAGAAATTTTAAGCTTCTAATAAATTTTGGGGGAAAGAATTAAAATGGGAGTGAAATTAACAGTGTAGCAAAGGAAGAGCGGGACCACCAGGCCCAGACGGACCTCGTGGTTACCCAGGTCAACCGGGTTCAAAAGGTGAGGATGGCATGCCAGGACTTCCCGGACCTCCAGGCACCACTGGACCCGTAGGTGGACGAGGTTTACCCGGTAGAGATGGACCAGAAGGATTACCGGGACAAAAGGGAGACAAAGGAGAAGGTGGAATACCTGGAGCATCTGGAGAAAGAGGACCCCCCGGAATTCCTGGTTTGCCAGGACGTCCTGGAATTCCTGGAGCACCGGGAGAGAAGGGGCTTTCAATTATCGTAAGCATTTTGAATATGAAGAACAATTAGGAAATTCTCAGCGCTTCTGCAATCCAAGGCTGTAATTCAAACGGAGTGTCTAATCTATGAATATTAAAGGGACCGAAAGGCATGGACGGACCACCAGGAAGAGACGGTATTCCAGGCCTGAAAGGAGAGCGAGGTCACAAGGGAGGACCAGGAGCGCCAGGAGATACAGAAAGGGGAACACCCGGCCCAAGAGGACCTACTGGTCCGAAAGGTCAAGATGGTAGGGACGGTTCACCGGGACGTCCAGGTATACCTGGAGTAGAAGGTCAAAAAGGAGAACACGGAGGGGCTTGTTCAGACTGTCGACCTGGGGAACCCGGCCTGAAGGGAGATGCTGGATCACCTGGACCATCGGGTAGTGTGGGAATTCGTGGACCACCTGGAGAGAGAGGTTACCCGGGTGAACGAGGAGAGGACGGCCTTCCCGGATTATCTGGACAGCCAGGAAAAGATGGCACCCCCGGAGAAATGGGAGCACCTGGACCCAAGGGAGTGAAAGGAGATTCTGCTGTGGCTCCACTTATTATGGGACCACCGGGAGCCAAGGGAGAACGTGGTGACGAAGGGCGACCGGGATTACCAGGTGCTCCTGGACCTGAGGGCCCTAAAGGAGTTCCTGGTAACATTGGATTCAGTGGCGAGAAGGGTTCAAAAGGAAATTCTGGATTACCTGGTGCGGATGGCAGACCTGGTCAGGATGGTCAGCCTGGTCTGAATGGTGAAAAGGGAGAAAGTTTGAAGGGTGACAGAGGTCTTCCGGGACGAGATGGTGGACAAGGACCGAAAGGTGATCAGGGACTTATTGGACCAAAGGGAATGCCAGCTTCGTGCCCTAGTCCTCCAGAAAACTTATTTAAAGGACCCAAGGGAGAGATTGGAATGCCTGGTTTACCTGGTGACAAAGGCGAAATGGGTCTAAAAGGAAATACCGGACCACCTGGGTTTGAGGTGAAGTGAATTGTCAATGTTGAGAACTCTAATAAAATCGTGTAGATACAAGTTCCATAAATAATATGAATATTTCCAACAATATTTTTGTAGGGACGCATGGGAGAGAAAGGTGACGCTGGCTTCCCAGGACCAGTCGGCCCTCGAGGTCTTCCAGGCATGTGTCAAATTTTTAAATTCGAGTAATTAAGAACATTTCCCCATAATTGCTATGGAATTTATTATTAAATCTTTAATAATTTAAACCTAGGTCCGAGAGGAGACAAAGGAGATTCTGGTCAACTTGGATTCCCTGGAGACGCCGGAGATGCTGGAAGACCAGGTTCGTTGAATATTCAAAATGGAGTTAAAATATTCAACTCAACATTGTCAAACAAATCTAGGGGAAGAGTTTCAAAAGGCTGTGATTATGCTGAAATTGATTCAGATTTATTTGGTAAACTACATTTCAATTATAGGACTTCCTGGGAGACCTGGTTTGCCAGGGATGAAGGGCGAACAGGGAATACCCGGGGTTGGTCCCCCAGGACCTGCAGGACCTAGAGGAGACAAAGGAGAAACTGGTCTGATTGGTATGCCTGGTAAACCTGGACAGATGGGTTTGCAAGGTACGCGCATTATCAGTAGCATTGAAGTTGCATAGAATTTCTCGTGTAAAATTTGGGCGAATTTATATTTGAATCTTGCTCTTCAGGTCCGCCTGGATTCTTTGGTGACAAGGGTGACAAAGGAGAGGCAGGTTTGATTGGACTAGGCGGACCAAAGGGAGATCCTGGCCCACCTGGAATTCCAGGTATTCCTGGACCCAAAGGACCAGCAGGACCCTCTGGATTTGACGGACAGAAAGGAGAAGTTGGCCTTCCCGGTGAAGCTGGTGCTGCAGGACTACCCGGCTTCCCAGGTTAGTGATTTTTTCCTAATAGAGTAATTGCATTTAGTAATTGAGTGAGATGGGCTAAAATGATGATTTGTATGTAGGAAGCAAGGGTGAGGCTGGAATCCCCGGGCTTGATGGACCTAAAGGCTTTGCTGGACCTCGAGGTTTACCCGGTGCACTTGGTGCCCCTGGTATGGACGGATTACCTGGACCACCAGGAGAAAAGGGAGATAGAGGTTTTGAGGGACCACCCGGTTTTGTTGGACCACCTGGTGAACCTGGTATCGCTGGATTATCAGGAGATAAGGGTGAACGAGGGCCTCCAGGGTTACCCGGACTTAATGGACCACCTGGCTTAGTCGGAATTAAAGGAGATCGTGGTCCTGATGGATTACCTGTAAATCTTTCATACCATTCATTCATATATCGTTAATTCGTTTAAATCTTGTAATCTTGCCGAGCAGACAAATTACGGAACATTTTTTTTAGAGATTTTTAGCACATTATACACAATAACATTCTTGATTTTCAGGGTGTGAAAGGTGAGCCTGGAAGAGCTTCAGAAAAGGGATCAAAGGGTGAACCTGGACTTGAAGGACTGAGAGGACCACCTGGAACACCAGGTCTGGATGGACGCCCAGGTGACAAAGGTGACCTAGGTCCACCGGGTTTTGGTCAACCAGGATTTGCGGGACCAAAGGGAGACCGTGGCCTTCAGGGTCCACCAGGTTTGAATGGATTGAAAGGAATGAAAGGAAACGATGGACTTTCAGGGTTCCCAGGAAGCAAAGGAGATCGAGTGAGCTTTTTAAGAAAATTCCGTCTAGCTTCGTGTATTAATAGTTAGATATACTTATATTGAATTAATTTGGCACAATAGGGACCTGATGGCTTACCCGGAACCCCCGGAGCACCTTGTATTGATGGAATGCCTGGAGAAAAGGGTGATAGAGGTCTCCCTGGTTTGGAAGGTTTATCCGGCCCTCCGGGAATGAAGGGAAATCCTGGTCAGAGTGGATTCGACGGAGTGAAAGGAGAAAGAGGACTGCCTGTATGCCAAGCTCTATAATTTATTTATTGTCCATTATGGGTTTGCTAAGATGATGATGAGCTTAAAAAGAAATTTTAGAAGTTTGTAGACTTGTAATTATTTTGGTTGCTTAGGGACCTGCTGGTTTACCTGGGTTCCCCGGTGAGAAGGGTACAAAGGGAGAGACTGGACCCCCAACCTTTGGACAAGATGGGACTCCTGGACTCCCTGGATTGGCTGGAATGAAAGGAGATGCTGGTTTTAAGGGATTGGATGGCACTTTCGGAGAAAAGGGTGATCGAGGTCTTCCAGGAACTCCGGGTCTTCCAGGAACTCAAGGACGTGATGGGCAGAAGGGTAATTATTAAATATTTTTGCACGCTAAGGAAAGATTTACAAGAGTGCAAAATTCCTTGAGCATGGTTAGAATTCTATAAATTTATTCCTTAGGTCAAACTGGACCACAAGGAGTTGCTGGCGCTGCGAATTTGGTGGTAGGGGAGAAAGGGCTACCAGGGCTTCCGGGTCCTCCTGGACTGGATGGCCGACCTGGAATCAACGGAGCGAAGGGTATATAATTTGCTCAGGCTGAAATAATTAGCATTCCCTGCAATAGTATTTGTTGTTAATTGTGTATTTTTATTTTATTGCTACAGGTGATGTCGGTTTGCCTGGTTTACAAGGTCCTCCTGGCGCTAAAGGAGATCTTGGACCCCCTGGACCAGCTGGTCCAAAAGGAGATCGAGGAATTCCGGGTCTAAGAGGTAGTACAGACAAGCAAGGAAGCCGTGTTAATGACTATGAAACTTTTTGTCTGACTCGAAAATGATTCTAACAGGATTGGTTGGTCCGGATGGGCGTCCTGGAAATCCTGGATTTGATGGTACTCCTGGTATTATTGGTGAAAAGGGTGACCGTGGATTGCCGGGTTCTCCAGGTATTCCATCGACCAAGGGAGATCGAGGTCCTCCCGGTGAGCCTGGTATTCCAGGATTGCCAGGTATGAAAGGAGACCGAGGTATTGATGGACTTCAAGGACCACCGGGCTTAGTGGGTATGAAGGGAGATAGAGGTTTGGATGGAGCACCTGGAATTCCCGGAGCTATAGGAATGAAAGGCGCTAGAGGAGATCGTGGTGATGTGGGTTTACCTGGAGCGAGTGGGCCTAAGGGTGACAATGGACCACCAGGAATGCCAGGTCTACAGGGTAAAGATGGACCTCCAGGATTGTCTGGTGCACCAGGCTCACCTGGTTACAAAGGAGAGCCTGGTCGGCCAGGAGAAATTGGTGCTCCAGGTATTGCAGGTCAAGTGGGTCAAAAGGGTGACCAAGGTTTCGATGGTCCACCAGGTCTCGCCGTAAGTTTATAACAACACAATTTGTTTCTAGAAATTGGAGAGTGAACGAAGTATGTATATTACGACTATTGCCCTTCTAAATCATAAATTAAACTTTGAAGGGTCCTCCGGGTGTGCCAGGACCGAAGGGTCAACAAGGTCAGTCCTGCACAGAAGAAGGGGACTATCTTTCGGGTATCTTGTTGGTACGTCATAGTCAGTCGACAGGTGTTCCAGATTGTCCTCCGGGTCAAATAAAATTATGGGATGGATACAGTTTACTTTACATCGAAGGAAATGAGAAATCTCATCATCAAGATTTAGGATTCGCCGGTTCCTGTATTCGTCGTTTTAGTACTATGCCTTTCCTCTTCTGTGACATTAATGATGTCTGCAACTACGCCAGTCGAAATGACAAGTCATATTGGCTCTCGACCAACGGTCCTATTCCAATGATGCCCGTATCGGAAGATGCAATCAGGCAGCACATTTCAAGGTGTGCAGTTTGTGAAGCCCCCACAAATGTTATTGCTGTACATAGTCAGTCTTTGGAGGTTCCTTATTGTCCAAATGGTTGGGCTAGTCTTTGGATCGGATACAGTTTCGTCATGGTAAGTTCCGTACAATTTGATACGAAATTTCTCAATATCGATGGGAGAAGATTTTTATGGGAAAGTTATTGTCATGGGTTTAAATATTATATAAGGGATTGTGTAAGCTATACAGACTTGAACGCATTTTCTCCTTGCTTTACAGTACACGGCCGCTGGTGCAGAGGGAGGTGGCCAATCACTTGCAAGTCCTGGTTCTTGTTTAGAACACTTCCGTGCCACACCATTCATTGAGTGTAACGGAGCCCGGGGCACGTGTCATTATTATGCAAATAAGTACTCCTTCTGGTTAGCCACAATTGAAGATGTAGATCAATTTGAAAGGCCGAGAAGTGAAACAATAAAAAGTGGTAATCTTCGTCGTAGGATTTCTAGGTGTCAAGTTTGCATTAAGAGCTCGTAGTTAACTGTCTCTCTAGTATCTAGCTAAAACCTTTATTACATATTATACCAATAAAAAAACATTTACGTATACTTTTAATGTTATTTAAATATAACCGATAAAAATATTATTATACTTTTCCTGGTGCTAAGAATATTTTCAAATAATTGAAAATCCCGAAAAAAGTTATCAAATTTTTTTTATATCCAAAAAAAAATATTTACTCAGCCTGGCTATATATATATATACAATATGTACCCTTATAAATGTAAAGGACCGAATAGATTATATTTCTAGTGTACACACGCAAATATATAGTATATAAATAAAATATATGTTGTATAATTTCTTGTTCTAAGTCAAAAATTTTAAAAGGAAAAATGATGAAGGAGCTCATGTAATTTCATCCTGCACATATGATATACTATTACTATAATATTTACCTAAAAAATTGTTTTACATTTTTAAGTTTAAAAAAAGCTGCCTTAACTTGAGATCAAGTTTCAAGAATTAATTATTCCAGAATAGAGTTCCAGGTTTTATTATTATTATTATTATTGTTAAGAAATATAATGTAAAATGTGTCTTGCTTCCTTTAGTATTTTTGATGGCGAGATGAACGCTCAAGACAGTTATATGAGAGAGACGAAGCAATACTTTTAGAAAGCGCATCAATAATGATTCCCATAAATGTATGTGCCAATGCTATTCACTATATGTACATCACTGCCAATATTTCTAGTAATCATAGAGATCCACGTATCCGTCTAATAAACTATCGTTTTTTTCAGTACTCTGTAATTCTCAATCTTTACTCATCTTTATTGCATCAGAAGTTTCAACTTTTATTTTTATTAGCTACTCCACAAATTAAGCATTTCCAAACAAATCCCAAATCAAATCCCTATAATCAGCCGATAACTAAGGATGAGGATCCATGATTGGTTACTTATAAGGATAATTTTTGGGGGCGGCTCGTTTTAGCTGTGACAAGGGCATGTTTGTCCACTGCTTTCATACCAAATTCCTCCCATTGAGAAAAAGATTCATGCATGTCCACCCAAAAATCGTCAATAATCCCTTTTAAACACAACCACGAGTTGTAAAACGTTTTTCATTGAGTTACTTCATTCAAGTTATTAGTAAACCAGAATGAAATCTTTTTTGAAAGAGTAAAAGAATAAAAGAAACTGAAGCATAGGAAAATATAATGCACGTTTCAAGTTGGAATCCCTATTATTGAAGTTTGATTGCTCTGATGATACTGCAGCCTGCAGCGCTTCGTTATCATTTTTGTTTATTTTCGATCTATTTAATCTGGTTTGAATGGTGCTCACGTATGTACATGTCGTTTGTAGACAATGTTCTAAATAGAATTATGCTGTTAATACACTTAAGCTTTTAAAATGAAGTAGATTTGGATCAACTTTAGCCAAACAAATATAATATTCATTGGTTCTTGCTTTCCGAATAAATTATTCGAGATTAATCATATTAAACTGTTAACGCTTCTAATTATAAGACAATGTGTAGGCAATGGCCATTTTATTACAAAGTAATTAGGATACAAAAAATAACAATAATAACATATGTAAACTAAAGAGACAAATTCCAAAATAATATGGTAAATAATTCAACAGGACAAATGCCAAAGCTATGTCTAATCAGAAACAATTCCATCCATATCAGTCTCGTCGATATCACTGACGTAGTCAATGTGGTTCACTGAGGGAAATCTTTCCAGTAGCTCCTTCTCAACAGTCTTACTTAGCCCATGAGTACACTGTAAATGTCTGATGCCCTTGGAAAATTCCCCACCAAAGATTTTCCACCAAGACTCGGCTGTTTTCCATTCTTCCAAGGTTATGGGAGAGAAGGAAATGGTCGTTAATTTTGGAAAACGAACTGAAAAGTTAAAATCCCCACGGAATTTTAAGTGGCCGGTGCTGCTGCTGACAAATTCTTGTTTCAAAGTGAGGTGCGTCAATGCAGACATGGTTGCTGGAAAATTAATATAATTCTCTTTTCGCAGCTTCGAAGGTATCACAATCACAAGATGCTGCAAAGTATCCTTTCCGATCTCCAACAGATCTTCAAATTGTTGCATATTCCTCTCCACGAACAGTCTTACAGAAACTTCGATTCGGAGAAATTTAAATTTAATGGCCAACTTGACCATCGTCTTCACTGCCTCCATTTGCAGATCCGAATCGTAATTTATTTCGATTCGTGTCATAAATGGAACATCGACGAATCGAACTGAGCGGATCAAGTGTACTTTTTTCACCTTTTCGAAAAGCCTTATCATTCTAACCGGGACTCCGTGAATTTCCATTAGATTAGGAATCATTTCTAAAAATGTCGGGAAATAATAGTTTCAGTACGAAATAATTCACTTGCTGGTATTTCCCCCAGGTAAATTTTTCGCAGATGATTCATCTCTTTAGGCATTTTTATATTATATGAATAATAGGTATAGATGAACCACTCAAGTGATTCTAGGCTGCTCGCATAATATTCTTCACAATTTGGGAGATACGGCACTTTACGTTCTTGTTCCCAAAACAGTCGTGACGAAAATTGACAAGCATCGTGAAAATTACTACGTTCGAATGTACTTGTAAATTTGTAGACCCTAAATCTAAACTCTCTGACAAAATCTTCTATCCCATCGAATTCATCGAAAGCATAGTAGCACCCGAGGGCCCCATTCCGAGGACATCTAACGTATTCTAAGCTTAGGAAACAATTCCCACGCTTCAGAGTCTCAAGGTATTCTGTTTCTGCTGATCGGGAAAAATCTCTTTCTTCGATCTGCGGACTGAGGTAGCCTGTCGTGATCTGTACTTTATTCCCAGCTACAGGTCCTACTCGGAGGTGATATTCAAAGATCATAGGCCCTGCGATGGCTCGCCATTTCTCCCTTACTTGGCAACAAATCCTTAGATCTCCAGGACTCAAGTATTTAAAAATCTCTTGCAGGATCTGTAAAGATTAGGATTGTTAAGATGAATAAAATAAGAAATGATGAAATTCATTCCAAGTATTCACTTCCTCAAATAATTTTTAATGATTGTCACAACTTACGAGATGATTATCCAGTGCAGCCATCGCAGCAGAGTTGGAAGAATTCCCCGAGTCAGCAAATGTATGTGTAAATTCTTCATTCCCAGACGATTCTCCCCTACATCTCTTCATTCCGGGCCTTCCGGGAGTGGCTGGTACGGATTGCTGCTGAATCCCCTCCGAAACAAGAACTTTGCCATCATTAGAGGACTCCATTTCAATAAGACACACCTTGATAGAATAAAATAATCCAAGTTAAGCTAGTGAGTGGACGGTGGGTGTTGACACCACCGAGTGATTTTTCCGAATGCTATCACATTTACAGTGTAACAAACCAATGTGCAGATGCAGCATGTTCCATAATTTGTTAACTATATATGGCTATCAACCATGTTGAAATAATTGGACTACGTGGATATTAATGAATCATATTTATTTCACCAAGCTTTCGAAACACG